>JANIJH010000006.1:62061080-62085631 GCA_024520975.1 Erythroxylum areolatum | reverse complement strand
TAATTGTCTTTGTTTATATTAATTGTGGTTATTATTTATATGTAAAATATTTAAAAATTATTGTTATTGACTTATTTTATATTAATTGTCATTCTTATTTGCTATTAAGATTTTTGAAAGCATGGTTGATGTAAATAGTAAACTAGTAAAGTATATAGTATACATTATAATTGTACAATATATTAATATGGACTATTTTGCAATTTTTAAAAATTTCAGGGACTATTTTATAAATTTAAAAAATTACCCAAAATGGCACCCGATACTAACCGGTACCGGTACAGTTCCATTCCAGAACTCAATCCGGTACCATGCCCGATACGGTATTCATAACATTGGTGTTAGTAGCAACTTTTGGTGGAGAAAGGAGAAGAAGAGGGTGGATTTTTCCAGCAGCAACTTAGCTTAATTTAACTAGGTGCAAGGCGTCTCCATTAAAGCACAACACTTGTTTTAAGGCATGTCTTACATGCCTAATCAAGATGTTGCCGTTAATCCACTCAAGATGTTGCCATTTGTCCCCTACTATGTAGCACCCCCTTACCTTAGGGTACATATCGAAACATCCTGAGGACATTCCAGTACATAACCTATGATAATGATGTATTATGTTTAATCATAACATTCACATAACATGACATAATCAACCTTTATTCTCTTATGAAACATTATAAGGAAAGTCACAATATTTTAAATCCAAATTTCCTCATTTCATTTCATAGAAACCAAATGTCTCCAATGTATCTTTCAACATTCATACTTGTACAACATCATAGCTTAATAAAAAAAATGTGCTACATAATAGAGGAAATTACACAAAATCCATCTAATCTATCCATATCTAGCTGATTGACCTTTAAGTCACTTCTTCTCTTTCCCAAAAGTATAAGTCTACACAAAATCAACGTTACAATTTTGATGAATTTTGTAAACTCAATGAGGTAACCATCGATGGTTCACTCAATTCATGCATCACATCAATACACAAAACATATTATTCACATCTTTTTGCATATTTATAAAATATCACATTTCACTTTCAGAACAATTATCATAATCCTTTCATTCATATACAAAACACATATCAAGTATAAATGCAATACACGTAAGACTCACTTTCATTTATTATTGTTGTTCTGACCGAGTGCCTTTTTACTAGCTCATATCCCTTAGTAGATACCGAGCTGTGTCAAATTATGTCCCATATCCCTTAGCAAATATCGAGTACATTCACAATTGAACCTGAGGCTCTTTTCACATTCGGAGCTTTAAGCTCTTTTTCACTGGCAACTCTGGTCACAACTTCCTTTATCTTACATGCATTCATGTATTGAAATGTTTCACATTAACATTCAAATCACATTTTTCATTGAACCCAAGGTCCGACATTCAACATCATTATTGAGTAATATGTATTCCATCACATTCACATACAAGGAGCACTTCAATATCTCATTCATATATCACAATCATCGGACCTTCATTGTCTGAAATCAAAACAATCAATTCACATCCATTCAATTAATCAAACATAATATAAAACAAACAATTAATTGGGTGAGACCGTCTAGGTTACTCACAAGTCGCTCCCGAAGCTAGCACTCGGAAGTTCTGGCAACGTCTGGAGGCTGATGTTCTAGTTGCTCCTCTATATCAAATAACAAACACATATATCACAGTTTGCACAATTATAAGTGTTTAATAATGCACATGTATGTAATGAAATTTATACAATGCGTGTTCATGACAGTCCCGGGTATTTTTCCATTATTCTCATCATATAATCAATCCTATCTCATAACTCACCTAAGTTTAATTTATACTTTGCTTTATACCTCAATAAAACTATTAAAATCACAATTCATAACTCATTGATTCACTTAAGATTTTTCCAAAAATTGAATTTCAGGTCCACTATTCTTGATCATTTAGACAACGAAAATGAAGTAATTTCGCAATATTCTCTTCTAGAAAAATGTTCTGCTATCTTTTAAGTTTCTAATAACACCAAAATCATTCAATTTGGTTTAGAAATCTAAAAGTTATACCCCAAAAATTCTTGGGATGTTCTCATTTTGAAACAGTACACTATACTCAAATTCCATCCAAAAATGGAAAGTCTTAGATACTGAATTAGAAATACCTAAGCATGTTCAGTGAAATCATACCACTTTACACTATTCCAACAGATTCCCTCACTTTTATTCAATCAATATTTTTCAAATCAATTCATAATGATACGAAGTTTTATGGAGGGGTAGCACAATGTGTTAGGAACCTATTGGTTCAATAATTAAGTCATTTGGAGGTCTAGAGAAGAAATTATGGTCGAAAGAAGCAAGACTGTTCAGTTTGCAAGATGCTCTCAGGTGCCTAAACTATTAGAGAGCACAGTGTCATGATGTGACAATTAAGACCAATAAACACTCACGGGTGTGAGGAAGAGAAGTCATGGGTGTGAAAAAAATCATGGGCGTGAGGGACTCATGGGTGTGAGGAAGAGAAGTCACGGGTGTGAGGGACTAACACCTGTGCATTCTCAACCAGACCTATCCCACTTTTTTCACTCAGTCTCTCCCAAATGATTTCAAATGACTAAGATATTTTGTGGAGATGTAGAGTGTGTTACGAGTCTAATGGTTCAAGTATCATGTCATTTGGAGGTCAGACGAAGGAGATATAGTCAAAAGATTGAAGGATGTTGCATCAACCTCTAGCCTATGCACGATCGCAAGTTGGTTATCAACTTGTGAAGTTGCGATCGTGACTTTCCAGTCGCACTCACTCACTTCTAACCTCCATAACTTTCAATCCAGAAATTAAAAATTTCAAACTTTATATCATTAAAAAGCTAAAAGAAAGATCTACAACTTTCATGAATACAAATTTGTCAAAATCTTCCTAGATCAATACAGTTTAATCATGGAAGTTTCAGACCACATTTTTAACCCTTTTTCTCTTTTCTTTCTTCTATTCTAAACCAACTTCTCTAACTTATCTTCTTTCACTAAATCTAACACTTCAAATTCATTTCTACTCTTTCTACTCCATTTCCATTCAATTCTTCTTAACCACATTTTCGACTCCCATATAAGTAAAATCATTCACAAACAAATCCAAAATCCATGTTTAAACAGAATCATCAAGAGCAGAAGAAAATTCATTCATGCATTTCACCATTCTCTACACTTTCTTCACTGTCATTTTCCTATATTTTCATTTTCTACGTTCTCTTCAATTTCTTCCTCTAACTATCATTTAAACAATCTTTCTTGTCTCCAAACATCGTCATACAACTATTCTTCAACTCTAAGTTCATTCTTTTATTAATCTCTAAAAACACTGTTAACTTACGTATATAGTGAATATACAACCATAAACAGAGCATTTACTTATTCTTCTCTCCAAATTTTTCTACACTTAATCATACACGTTTCTTATGATCTTTCAACTTATAAATCATTTCTACACTATCTTAAGACATCTAGATCATCAAATATTCGAAATCACATATCAAGAATTTTCATATCTTAAACCCACGGTGTTCATAAAAAATGACAAATTTTCTTCATGATCATGCAATGATGAATAAATAACCATTTTTGTTTCTTAAACCAATAACTCTAAAGGATTTACTCAATACTTACTTGATATTACTCCAAAATCTGTAAAAGTTTAAGAAGCCTAGTTTCCATGCCATTCACATACATCATTGTAGAGGTTGCCAAGCTTCGGTTTTTCTTAAGGCAAAAAAGGAAGGAAACCAAAATTGGAAGTAGAAATGAACAGATAAAAATAAGGTGTGACTTAGGTGATTTTTGATGGAAAACTCTATGAAAATGGAAAAATTGAGAAAGAAGCTACGAGGAAGATGAAGGCAAGAGTACAGTACTTGGTCTTTCAAGGTTAAGAAAATTTAACTTAAAACTTGGACACTTGTCCACTTCTTAAGCTCTTAGCTAATTTCCTAACTAGCTAGTTCTTATTGAACTAGTTCCCTAACTCTCATCCTTTCATTTCAGTTATCTCCAAAGTCTTCCAAGTCATCACCTCACAAGTTTCTTCAATATCATTACACTCATTTCTATTTTCGATACATCAATTTACTTGCCAAGTGGTATTTTTTCCTAATACAATAATATGTAACAATTTCGGAAATTATTCTTAAAATTCACCAAAAATCAAAACTAACAAATGCATTCACCAATTAAATTTTCAATACAACAAATTCATAATTCTCAATAGTATCACATCAAAATTCAATTATACCCGTAATTATCCATGAATGTATGTATAATTATTTTCATGTGCCAAAATTTTACTATTTACGTGTATGTGTATGTCAAGCAACCTCTCCCTCGTAGATGTGTTTTCCTAAAGCCACTAAGGGCTTGGGAAGAACAAAATCGTGCGGGTCAGGAGCACTAAGGCTTTGGCCCAAAGCGGATAATATCTGTGGGTGGGTGATCTGGGGTGTTACATACTAAATCTGTCCTCATGTCATTCCAAGATTGGTCCACATATCACATAATAATTAATCTAATTGTCATTTAATTACTAGTCCATTTGTTACACATTTAACTATGCTAAATGTCATTCAATTTAAGGCTTAATCATCCAAATTTTTCATGTATCAATGAATTGGATCATAAATATGTAGCTTTTCAAAACTTTATGATAGCTTATAGACAATCTAGCAGTTACCTTAGGATCTACTTCTTTTTTAATGGTACTAATTGTTATATTTACTATAATCCTTACATCATTCAAACTAGGTTTCCTACTTATCTAATTAAATGAGTTTGCGAACTGATTTACTAGGAACACAGTTTAGGACGTAGACTTTAATCTTCAATACCTCGTCTAATTGATACTTAAGAAGCTTTGAGCTCTGTATCATGCTTCTTACTATATTCTTTAGTGTATGATTATGCCTGCTACTTTGTTCTGCTTAGGTGTAATTACAACGTATACTGTGTGATTATGCCACAACTATATAAAAACATAGCAAACGATCTCTTTTTCTTGACACAAATCTCTATGTCAACTATAATACCCTCTGTCATAGTATGATTTGACAACCATAATGGGTCTATTACTTTTTAAACTTTACCTTAAATATTTTGAACTTCTTTAGGACTTTAAACTTATTACTGATGAGATATATGTAATTATATAGATAATAATCATCAATTAAAATAACAAAACTTCTTTCCATTAATGATTGGGTCCAAAGGTCTGTTAATATTTATGTTAATAATATCCAAAATTTCACTACTACTAGTGGCACCTTTCTTCTTCCTTTTAATGAATTTACCTTTAGTATAATATATATAAGCACTACAAACATTATCACAAACCAAATTAAGGATCACCCTATTTTTGATCAATCTCTTAAACTTTTCCTTTAAAATATGAACATGTCTCTTATTCCATAAAGTGAATGACTTTTCTTTGTTTATACTCTTTCTAATTCTTTGTTTTCAACATTTATAACCAATTCATTATGATCCTTCAAAACTAAATAATAAGACCAATGTTCAACAAATATTAACCAACGCTAATAATATTAAGGGATGATTAAAATTTTTTATTATTAAAAAGAAGTGAAAATATAACATCTAAGTTTTAAAACTGGTATCATCATAGATGATGTATACAACACTTTATTCACCATTATATTACCATCTAATATAAACTATAATGCTACATCTCCAATTTAATATACCTCTACTCTAATTTGTTACCTACAAGTATGTTCACCTCCCCTTCATTTGACCTCTTTTGATTTCTTAATGCTTATAATGTATTAGAAGTAACAATTGAGGGGCCACTATCCAACCACCAATTTATATTAAAGATGACTCAAAGCAAACTAAAACGTCAAAGTTTTATTTCCTTTTCTTCAAATAAAACTTATACTTTTATAACTCATTCTTTAAGTGCCCCATATTATCTCAATGCTAACACTTGATATTCTTCTTCTTAACCCGACTAGGTGGTTTATTAGATTGGATTTTGTCCTTTCAAAACCCGTATTCTTTTTCTGCTTCTTTTTTCCCCTATAACTTCCTTGCCTTCTTTTCTTCTCTTATTAGGCACAATTTGAGATTAACTCATTCGTTGTTCATACCTCTTCCTGACATATATTATCTTCAAAGAACTAAAATCGAAGGATAAAAATTTCAACACTTAATTTATCGAGAAAGAATTGGAGACTTATATTCCATTTATCTTATTGGCTATGTCCTAGATCTTCATAATGTAAGCTCTAACCCTATATGCTCCATCATACCTATAATAAGTTTAAATATACATAGGTAATCTAGATTCAACTTTCTCACATTTGGTGAACTTTTCCTTCAAAGCTGTCATAAACCTCTTTGCATTAGTTTTAGTCGATAATCCCCCTTAAGGATGGTGAAATGGAATTCTTAATGACTTTGTTGCCCATATTATTTGATCTTTCCTACTTCTATAAGTGAACCTTACGCTCTATTATGCTCCTTTTACTATAAGCACAAACTCATCCTTAACAAGAGTTATATCTAAATCTACAAAATATAAAGCCAACTCTACATTACTTTTTAAGCCTCAAAATTATTCCTAGCAAAGATCTCAATTAGACTTATCTTATTGTTTATGCTATTTGATTCGTTGGACTAATTAACAAGACATCTTTCATAAGAGAATAGAAAAAAACTTAAAATTTCATAAAATTGTTGTTGGGAAGAATAAATAATGCAAACAAGAGTTTCAATAAATTAAATAAGAAACAACACACAAACCATTGTTCAATTTGGGCATAAAACAGTTCATAAAGTAAAATTACAACACCCCCTTATCATTATATGATATCATTAAACTTATACATAATTATCTGTTTTGAACATGTAACAATAATAAGTTAAGAGATTAAAAAAATTTGGAGAAGATAAAATCTGCCAAACTTAAGCGAAAATGCATAAAAGTAAAAATTCAAATAACTCTTATTCAGCCAATTGATGGTTGATAAAACTATGGTTTCGATTGATTGAATGGTCAACTAAAATCCTTCCTAAACATTAATGTGAGATGTTGCCCTCAGCAACTAGGGGTTCAATTAATATAATATTGTCTAGCTGACCAATGGGGCAATATCCAAAAATTATAGAAAGACAAAATCAATTAGCCAAAGGGCCAAAAAAGATCCAGAACACAAGATTTAAACATAATCAATTCATAAAATTTATGAAAAACTCATTTTAATGTAGTTATTGACTGATTATAGAACTCATTCATAAAAATAATATGATTTAACCAATAATTAGTAACAAAATTGGTTAATAATCCTCTTTGATTTAATTATTAACTAACCTTATATCTTAATCATAAAAATAATATCATCTATATGGTTTCATGCAAATATAATTTAGGTATTTTCTAAAATCTTAAGATCTTAGATTTAAGTTTTTCTAATAAAAATTTAATATAATCAAATGATTAATAGTCTATACTATCTATTGAAAATATGCTTTAATACTATATATAAAATTATATATCGAACAAAAACGATTATATACACCTTACTAATTAATACATGAATAGTAAAATGATATTAGAGATACCTGGATTAGAAGACATAAATATTATTCTTGAAACTTGATCGAGTTGTCGAAGCTTTCAAAATTAATTCTGAATCACTAACTTCTTGTAGTAGTCATATAACCAAGTTGAATCTTAAGAGAACTAAAAGTTAGTTTCTTAATTTCAATTGACAAAACAAAGTGGGGGTTTATGATTAATTAACTAATAAACTAAATTTAACAAGGAATCAAAATAAATCAATTAAGTATTAAGGTAAGAAATTTAATGGTACTTAGCTCCAATTTAAGGAAAATATCTCATCCAATTGTAACTTTGATCGTTGTTCTAAAAAGAATATTTTTTACAATTCAAGTAATAGTCCAAAACTTGTTAGGTTAGCCATAATAAGTATCAACTTTTCTTAAATTAAGTGGTTCAAACCTAGCATTCAAACCAAAACTTACCATAAATTGATTAAGTAATATAGCATTCCATATTAATTAATGGTAACAATAAGCTTAAGGAAAAAGACAACCCTAAATTAAATAATTGGAATAGCTACAACTTCTCAATTTAGCTTTCTTTTTTCTCATAAGTTATATATGAAAATTCATAAATAACTTATTTGCTAATTGTACCAATCATTCCCAAGAAATATTTAAATTAAAATAAAATCTAGGCTTAGAGCAAAACCTCACAAGTTTATAATTAGAGTTTCAAATCCCCTTGAATCAGAATACTCATATTTAGCCACATACGGCTATTATTTAACACAAAAAATAGATGAAAAGATAAAAGATTAAGAGGGATTACAGAGAAAAAAATGAAAGGGAGTAATACGGAGAAGTGAATGTCATGTTTTTCGTTCCTTTCTTACTTAAATACTAACTTCTTTCTATCCGATAGAGATTCCCTTCTAAACAAATTTGGAATCCCTACATAATATGACTGAGAATAACTTTCCTAATTGAACTTAAACTCTTGAGATAAATCTCACATTATGCGTGATCTCCTAGTAATCTGTCATCTTTTTTTTTTAAATTCTTGATCTTAACAGATAATCTCCAACTTAATGCAATCCTCTCTTCATTTCCTAAAAAAATAATAATTTCACCAATTAAGCACCTAAATCAATCCAAAACAAAAGAGATAAGTCCAATTAACATAATTAAATCATATCTTATAAAAACTTGTAAAATCACCTTTATACAAGACCTACAATAGAGAAAATAACTTATATGATTTTCTTGCCTATCTCGATTACACATAGGGATATGAGATGCTGCTTTAATCGTCCTACTCAATAATCATACTATGCTCAACAAACTGTTGACAAGATTAAGCTTATAAAAAGATTATAAATATAATTTAGGGCTTAGAATTTGATTTAATCGTAAAACCAAAGACTGACTAATTATAACCAAAGTAAAAAAATTTTATCAAGTTTAGTTAATGATTAAAAAACAAGTGTTATTCTTTTCTTCTTGTTACCTTCGAGAAGAAGAGATAAAAGGCATTTGGATTTGTGAAGGAGACACGTGAGGACGAGATTTCGTAAAAACTTGTGAAATTCTATTTAATATTGGATTTGCAGATTGAACTGGTGAACTTCTATGGATTATAACTTGACTTATTTTACTCAGAGCAAGAATTGTTCCAAGAATTTATACATTATATTGTCGTAACCCTACAAAACCAAAATCATGCGTACCGACATCGTTTCATGATCAAATTCCTGAATATACAACCTCAAGAGGAAACTGAAGGCTAGTGGAGGAGAAGGCTAATCACTACTGATCATTCTTCGCCTTAATTGATTTAAGGGTCACAACCCTCTTTTGTTGGAAGGTTTTCTCTGGGATTCAGCATTGACCAGTAATGGATTCATCTTCTAGTGGTCCATTTTGATAAATATTTCTATTAAATGTGCAAAGTTCCAATCCAACTTTAATTGGTCCCTTCACGACATTCCATTACCATATCTGTGGGTGTGGAACAATTTATTATAAGTTTGCAGCTAAAACAGATTATAGCTCGATGTCAATAAGTTTTATGCCGCTTTCATTCATTTAAGAGTGAATGCGATACGAAACATCTTTCTCTTCCACGCATTAATGGCGTATCTGCTTTAGCTGCCTAGCAATTATCCTTCCTCGCACATGGCTTCCTGGCTTTTGATATCTATCTGTGCCTTTCAAAATAAAAACTTTCTAACTAACATTTTGGTTCTTTAAAATTTCCAAAGTATGGGAGATCTCGTTCGATTTTCCGTTATTTTACAAGCATTTTTAAATGATAAGAAGTTAAGAGTTGTAGTGTTTTAAAAGTCGTAACGATATTTGGATCGAAATTACTGCGAATCTTTTGTGATATTGAAAAGAGAAACATTATGGTTTTGGATTTTTTTAAGAAGTGTTGGTTTCAGTGGATTATTATTATGTTGTTGGAGCAAGGTAACTGTGGGTTGGGATTTGTTTCGGGACAGTGTTTACCCGATTTCCAACCTTGCTACTGTTGCCTGAAAGATATTGAAGAGGGTATGGGATCCACCTTGGTCTCAGTTCTGGTAATGAAATTGAACATAGCCACCAAACTGTGTTATAACTTGCCAATACCAATGTTTTGGCTATCATTAGCTGAACAAACCATCTTGGATATATTCGTTAAACATTCCCATTTTTTTAACCATTCCAGTGGTTGATCATCAACCTTTTTTTCTTGGAGACAATGAAATCCTGAATTCCTTGGATTTGCTTAAGGACTCAATTGAATGCTTAAAGGTGCTATGCCAATGGTGGATTCCTTTGTAGAGGAGGAGGCAAAAAGTTGACGGACCTAGGCCAAATGTGGGATGTGGTGGCCGCTTTCTAGACATGCTTCTCCAGTTGTAGGGACTTTACATGGTTTTTGAGATTGAAATGACAAAACATGGGAAGCCAAGTTTAGATTTTGTAGACCCCCGCAAAAGGTCGCAACTTTTGGTTAACAACTTCACAAAATTTGTACAACACGAGCGACCCTCAAGTTCTGAATCAAGAGAACAAAGAAATATGGAAGGAAGGAAGTGGGTGGACAAGGGTGGTCAAGCATATATGCGTGGTTTATCTTGTCTTTAGGGTCTAATCATCTGGACAAACCATAATTCGTTTTTCATGTTTCTAGGTTGTGCTTTTAAACGACACATGAAAGTGTAAATCGAAATTCTTTACTGTCATAGAAGATCTTTATTTCTATCGCTTCTTCAAGACATTAACGAAGGTAAAAGAAAACAAAAAGATAAAAGAACTCATAGAAAATCATAGTCATTCACTTTACTCTCAATTTCTAACTTTCTTACTGGCATAGGCCTAGCCTTTTCATTTCTCTTGTATGCAGTTTCCGCAACTTCGATAGCTTTAAGACTCTTGCAACCCAATATCCCATTTGGACGGCTTTTTCGGGCTGTTGATACTAGACCAGACTTTGCCCTGTTTTCACCTACTTTCTTTTCATCATTGTCTGAAACAGCTAAGTCAGCGGCACTAGCAGTGACAACACTCCACTCAATGCTGCCCTCACTCGACGTCATACAGCAAGACATTCCATCCGCGGTTTTCTTTGTCAGCTTTGGCTGTGAAGTTCCTGATATGTTCTCTATCTCGAAGAGATCTGAACTAGCATCACTGTCTATGTCATCATACACTTGGCTGGTCGTAGAAGCAGTTGCTATGCTTTGAGCTTTTGGTATGGCATCCCATGTGAGCACAGAAAGTTTCCTATTCATTGCTGTATCTTCTTTCCTCATCAATCTGGATCCAAACATCTCTATGGAGTTTCTTGGTTCTTCCACTTTAACCCTGTGATCTTCTCTTATAACATTCAAGCTCTGCACACAAGAATTCAGGGTTGATAACACAAAGCAGTCATCTCTGTTTGATCCAAAACTACTGTTTTCTTCTGAATTTTGATTGTGGAAAACATGAAACCTTGATCCAGACTGCAGCCTTCTCCCTCCCAACACGGCAGAGTTGCGGTTGACTGGAGGAATGGTTTCTTTAGTAGACTCTTTTCCATGAATCCCTCTGTAAGCTACGCTGCTTTCAGTATAAACCGACTTCTTGTCGGAACATGAACCGTTGCAGGGAAAACCAGCAAAGAGCCATCTTTCGTTTACCTTCTTTTGCCTATTTTGAGATGAGCACTTCGTAGAACTTTGCAATAATGCAGTTTGGCCGTCCCAACTAGCTTCAGAACTTGCACTTGGAGTGCCTGGTCTGCGTTTCATTTTCATCCCATGATCAACCCTTCTAATGTCTTTTCCGTGTACGTGCCTGACTTGATCAGAATCAATAAGCCGGGGACTTTCATCGTCCAGTTTCATCTTGAAGTACTTCTCAGCAGAAAACACGCTTATTTCACCTTCTTCAGGCATAGAACTCTTGATCCCAGAAGTCTCTTGCAATGGATCTGTCAGCTTAACTACAAAGTTATCATCCGCTCTGCTGAGATAAGAAGAGAATGAAGCGTCACGAAGGGCAGTGATCTTCCTTTCACTTTCCATCGCACCAAATAAACTGGAGTAGGAAGATAGCTCAGAAGGGGGGATATGTATATCCTAGGATGACAGAGTTGAATGATACAAACTTTTCAAGGAAACTTTTAGAGCAGTGACAGGGCGTTTCGGGAAGTATCAAGGCTAAGACAAGTCCGGAAAGTTAAAGAAAAGATTGTTGAAAACATGACAGAGTTCTGATTTGACCGAAAGAAGGAAGGATCACATGACCTCTCGGCAAGCAAATCTCTACATAAGTAGGCCTTTCGGGGGGTGCAACATCAGGTCCTACTCCTACATAGTATCTTGGGCTTCATTCACATTAGTTTGCGTTTTCTGCCTTCATTAGATGAAGTGTCTGGCATTATGTCCCTAATATTTCTTTTTCCGAAAGTTCAAAGGTAATGAATTAAAGATATTCCCCTGAGGGGCAAAAGTACAACACAAAAAGAGTTCAATTTGCTTCCATGCTAGTGCATGAGGAGCAAGCTAATACGAGCCCCTAATATTGGCCAAGTCTATGTACTGTCAATGCAAAATTTAGCAATCATGCTCACCTTAGCCTATTAACTATTACGTATTCAGGACCTGTTCACTACGTGGACAGCATAGTGACAAGTGGGTCGCAATTGTATGACCCAACTTCCTGTTGGATAAGACTTGCTATGGATGATAAAGAGTCAAATCACCCTTAAGCCTTAAATTGTTTCTGCATGCATCCTTAAATAAGTGCAACAAAGAGATGTCCAAAGAAACTTTGTCGGAGTTTGTTTGTTAACAGAATTAAATATGAGTCGGGTGATATCTTCCTCGAAATGTGATGTTTACACCAAGTCTTTTTGGATTGGACTTACGTTTCAATATCGTCACTCAGAGATTTCATAGTGTCTTTTGTTGAATGGATTTTTAGACTTAAAAAAATTCCTGTGCGATTTCCGATGCTTAAATTAGTTTTAAGTTTGTCTAATTAAGCGTAAGATAGTATTGTAATGAGTTTTTATTATTCTAAATGAACATCTCCTTTTATATAATGGAATAGCATGTATGAAAATAGACAATAAGACATACATGATTTGATATTATGCTCAAATTTAGATAGAATATGACATTATGCTATAGCTAAGCTAGAATGAGGTTGACGCACAGTGTAGATATGTATATAAGCTGGGCTGGAATAGATTTAACTAAAATCGAATTAATTTTTTTTTAAAATTTATATGTTCGTATTTAACTCTACCCATGAAATAAGTTTAAATTTAAATTTGAACCATTATAAAAATTTAAAAATTTAACCTAACTCGTAAGTTCATACTTTCCAAAAGTTTAACACACTAACTTTGATTTCTATCTTAGCATATAAAATGATATTAATTTTAAATTCTTATCACTTGTTAAGTTAAAATGACCATAAAATCTTTTTAAAATAAAAATGTAATTTCTTACCAAATTTATAATAAACTAAGTTAAAGTTCTTTAATATCATCATCTTCTTTATCCATTATTATCGATCAAAGAATTGTCATTTTTGACAATTATAGTTCCATAGTCACTAGTCATATGCCTTCCAAGTTAAAAGATTTAGTTAGTTTCACAATACCCCGTGTGGCTGGTGAATTTGAATTCGCAAAGTGCTTAAGTGATTTAGGAGCAAACATCTTATGTCGTAGTTAATATTCAAAAAATTGGGAGCTTATAGTGAGGTCAAGCCAACCTTGATATTAATTTAGTTAGCTGATCAATCAATTAAGAAACCGTTTAGAGTGGTGGAAGACGTGTTAATGCAAGTGGACAAGTTCATTATCCTTGTGGGACTTTGTTATTCATGGTTTTGAAGAGGATAAGAACTATCCATTAGTTATTGGACAACCTTTCATAAACACTGAAAAAGCATTGATCGATGTTCATGAAGGTAAAGCCTTGAAGAATCCGAATGAAAGAAACACTTACATAAAGATTGACATTATGGATTAAAGTATTCAAGAGCAAGTAGAAAGATGTTTTGAAGAGGTTAAATCAGTAAAAATTAGACAGGCAATAAAGCTGAGAAGGTGAATGAAGCTGAATTTGAGAAAGATGATGAGATGAAGGAGTCAGGTGGTAGAAATTGTTAAGAAGCAGATGAAGGCCATAGGATGGCAAATATCTGACATTCGAGATATAAGCACAAATGTTTGTATGCATAGGACAAACCTTGAAGAAGGGAGTAAAGTAGTGATGGAACGTCAACATAGGTTGAAACCTTATATGAAAGAAATGGTCAAGAAGGAAGTAGAGAAGATCTTAGACGTGAATAGCATACACCCTATATGTGATAGTGAATGAGTTAGCCAGTACAATGCATACCGAAGAAGAGAGGAATGATCGTTGTGGAGAGTGAAAGTGGAGAGTTAAGTTTGACAAGAATAGTCACCGGATGGAGAGTTTGTACATTTATGTAAAGACAAATGCATTTTGTATTATGCAATACCCTACCTACATTTCAGAGGTGTATGATCTCTATCTTTGCGGATATGATCGAGGACATAATGAAAGTTTTTATGGATGAATTTTCAGTCTTTAGAGACTCTTTTGAACAATACCTAACTAATTGGATATAGTACCCCAAAGATGTTAAGAATCACATTTGGTGTTAATTAGGAGAAGTGTCACTTTATCATGCATGAGGGGATAGTGCTAGGGCACAAAATTTTGCATCAAGGAATTGAAATGGACAGAGCAAAAATAGAGGTCATTAAGAAGCTCTTGCCTCTCATTAATATCAAAGGCGTGCGAGCATTCCTAGGTCATACTAGGTTTTACCGTCGTTTTATTAAGGATTTCTTGTAAATTGCAAGACCTTTGAAAAACTTATTAGTCAAAGAAATGCTTGTACATTTTGACGATATTATTTATTTGCATTGCATTCTCAATTAAAAAAAGACACTCGCATAAGGCCCAATCTTAACATCACTCAATTGGATTCTCCCATTTGAGGTCATGTGCGATGCAAGTGACCAAGTTGTAGGTTGTGTGTTAGGTCAAAAAAGGACAAAAAGTTGCATGAGGGTTATTACGCAAACAAGACACTTACGGGACCTTAACTAAACTACACCATTATAGAAAAGGAGCTATTTGTAGTGGTGTATGCATACGTCAAGTTTAGGTCATACCTTTTGGGTTCTAAGGTGATCATATTTATTGTTGACGCTGTGCTAAAATATCTTTTTGCCGAGAAGGACTTAAAGCTAAGCCTCATTCGATGGGTGTTCTTTTTACAAGAGTTTGGCATTAAAGTGCGAGATAAGAAGGAAGCAAAGAATGTGGTTGTAGACCATTCGTTGGGTCTAGAGGGAGGGGAATTTGAGCAAAGTGATGACATTAATGAAAAATTCCCTAATGAAACTTTGATGCTACCTAACAGTATGGCGACAACATGGTTTGCTGATATAGCAAACTTTGTAGGTAGTGGTAAGCTTCCTTTTAATATGTCGTATCAACAGATGAAGCGACTCTTGCATAAGTGCACCCCATATCTACTGGATGAACTAATCTTGTGTCAGCTATATGCTAATGGACTAATAAGATGGTGTGTTTCGGAGGAGGAGATGTTAGACATATTAACGCAGGGTCACAAAGCTTTATATGATGGACATTATGGCACAAACAAGATAGCGATTCAAGTACTTGAATATGGATTCTATTGGCTACAACTGTTTAAAGATGCTCAGGCCTTCATGGCACAATGCGATAGATATCAAAGAGTGGGCAACATCTCAAAAAGAGACAAAATGCCTTTATTTAACATCTTGAAAGTTGAAGTTTTTGATGTGCCGGGTATCGACTTCATGAGATCTTTCCCATCCTCCAAGAGAAACACGTACATTCTAGTTTGTGCTAAGGACGATAACAAACGATGGAGGAACATAGTTTTGTAACAAATCTTTAGACGCTCTTCTCAAATGATACGAAGTCCACCATCACGTTGCCACTCCTATCGCTTGCAAATGAGGGAGATAAAACACATTTTAGAAAAGATGGTGAATAGTTCAAGGAAGTATTGGGCATTAAAGTTGGATGATGCCCTATAGGCTTATCAGACCTCTTTCAAAACTTCTATTAGAATGAATCCCTTTAGGCTCATATATAGTAAAGCTTGTCATTTCCCTGTAGAAATAGAGCATCGAGCATATTTGGGCAATGAAAGTTTTAAATTTTGATTGGAAGCAAGTAGGTGAGAAACGAGTGTTGCAATTAAATGAACTCAATGAGTTTCACCACAATGCGTATGAAAATGCCAAAATTAATAAGGAAAAGGTGAAGAGGTGGCATGATTCTCATCTAAATCAAAAGGAGTTTAAGGTAGGAGTTGCAGTCTGTTATTCAATTCATGGTTGAAGTTGTTTCCATGGAAGTTTAAATTGTG
Source organism: Erythroxylum areolatum (assembly GCA_024520975.1). Classification (NCBI taxonomy): domain Eukaryota; kingdom Viridiplantae; phylum Streptophyta; class Magnoliopsida; order Malpighiales; family Erythroxylaceae; genus Erythroxylum; species Erythroxylum areolatum. The sequence goes on along the minus strand of JANIJH010000006.1, from coordinate 62,069,132 downwards.
GTAGAGTAGACCTTTTATGGTCACCCGAGTATTCACCCATAGAGCCCTTGAATTGGAAAATTTGAATAAAGAAACCTTTAAGGTAAATGGGCAACGTTGAAAATCGTATCTCGGAGGAGTGTTCTCAAAGGAAATGGAAGTCATTTCTTTTCTTTTAGATACTTAAGGGGTGCAAGGTCAAGCTAATGACCATAACTTAGCACGTTTGGTAGTTAAATCAAAATTATTTTAAAGTTAGATATGTTTTGAATTCTAAAAATAAGTTTTGAATGACTTTGAATGGTTTGGATTGCTAATTCTCTTATTTTAAAGCAATTATAAGATAGGAAAGCAAGCTCGGGGGTCAAGTGAATTTGGTTTAACATAACAAAAAACTGTTAAAGGAGATGGCACAAGAACAAAGATGACAGCACGTAGCCATCCGAGGAATTTACAAATACTTGGCTACTCAAGGTGTGGAGATCCCACCTACGATAGCATCACCATCACCATCTCAATCGCCATGACGGGTTTAAACTCCAAAATTGCTCTTTTCTTTTTATTTTATAAATATCTTTGTTGTCATTTTGTCTTATTCCTACCTTACGTAGTATCTATTCTCCTCACATTGAGGACAATGAGTTGTCAAAGTGTAGGTGTGCATTGTCATTTTTATGCATATCGTATGTTAGTTTTTGTTTAGATTTTCATGGTGTCAATCATATGAATGTGTCAATGGCTTAGACTTAATAGAATTAGTTTCGCTTTGAACATAGCTTTTTTTAGTTGTAGAAATTTATTAGCTTGTGAAATTCATATTCTAGGTATCTTTAGTTAAATATGTATGTTAATTAGGATATGAATTTAGTTTATTCACCTTAGTAAATTTGCTACATACATTTATAATTTTAGTTCAATTAAATAAGTAGCATCGTTAAAATATTTTCATGAGGAGGATTTTCCAAAGAAATGAGGTAAGCTGTATAAAATGTGAAAAATTATGTATCATTAACAAATAACTATTTCACTGGCCTTTGAGTTATGAATATAGCTAGTAGCCAGTTAAGAATGTGATATAGTTGAGTAACCAGGAGACATTTATCACAAATGTTTGCCTTCTCGTCAAAAGGTTAGAATGACATTTCAACCAAGCCCATTAATAAAATATGGACTAGTTGAGTAACTAGGAGACATTCATTACAAATATTTGCCTTTGCATTAAAAGACTATATCAATGTCAAAAAATTAACAAAAATAGTGTATTGATAAATAAATCCTACCGATCTTTGTGAATAGCATGATTTTTTCCATAAAAAGCTACTTAGGGATAATTAGTGTTTTAATTGACTAACTAATTATCAATGTGTGTTTACAAGTGCTGATGGTCACTGAATATGACGTTAATTTCTTGATTAGTATGCATAGTTAATACGAAGTGCCTAGCAATAGATTTCACAAGTTAATAAGTCAGAACAACTTAAAGGATTGTGTTTGAAGTTAAATTATTCATTACTGCATATACATGTATATATGTGTTATTATTTGGTGTTTGAGTTTATATTTGTTTTGTTTTTGCTTGAGGACAAGCAAAATCTTAAGTTTGGGGATGTTTATATATGTAATTTATATCATGTTTTAGTAGTTATTTTAGTGTATTTTTAGGTGTTAATTAGATGAATTGTGCATGTTTAGAATTAAAATTGTGTAATGTGATTATGAATTTATGTTTTTTAGTATTATATGGTTTAGAGCATGTCAATGGACTTTAATTTTGTGCCTTGAGGTATTTTGATATGTTTGTTAGTGTTTGAAATTAGATGAAGAAGATTGAGAGAAGTTGGAGAAAAGTTTGGAGGAAGAGCCAGGACACTATCATGACATTCCTGCCATGATCATGACAAAAGTGATCCAGCCAAGAGTCATGATTGTGATCATTACATAACCTTATTTTCAAGGGTCACGATTATGATATAAGCTTATTTTGAATGATCACGATCATGACAGGGGTGAGACAAACGTGAGATCTGCTTCCATTTTTATTTTTGGAGAGTCGTTTTGGACTTTTTGGCTTGGGTAAAACCTAGTTTTTACTCTAAAAGGCAAAAGAAATAGGAAATAAGATGACCTTAATGAAAAAGACCTCCATCGTACCATTTAGAGAAAGAAGTTAAGGAAGATAGAGAAGGAGAGAAGAGAAGAAGAAGAGGAGGAGGAGGAGGAGGAGTTGCTGCAAGCCACTCCTTATCATTCCTTTCCAAATTTGTTTCTTACTACTCTTGTTATTTACTTCATATGACATATGATTTGGGTATAAGGATGATGAATACTTGTTTAAGGATGTTCTAACTTCATTTGGGATTTATTCTTGAATCAATTATGATTTGATTACTTTTGATGTTAATGTGTTTGGGTATTGTGATTGTTTATTCGTTTTTCATACTTCGGTAAGATATTAAGAGATTAAGTCGATAGTAACATGATTAGGTTGCATCCTAATAGATCATATAAACATCAAATTGGTAATTACATAAAGAAAGATCTTGTGTGAGATCCCGACTGTCTATTAGATTGCTTAAGAACTAATTAGAATAAGGGCTTTTTTTTAATTGAGAAATTGCAAAATCAAAAATTCCGATTCAATTAGGGATTATAATTTAGGTTTTAATATTATATCTTGAGAGAGAATAATCAACCTTTTAAAATTCTAAGACTGATACCAATTAACTCAAAAGTAATTAAGTTAGCAATTGATGATAGAATGAATCCCCTCTTTTCATAATTGGTTAATCTTGTCTTGTGCGATTTCTTGATTGTTAAGTGGTTGTGCTTTATTTTGACTTCCTTACATTAATTTTATAATTTCATTTTTAATCAATTCATAATCAATTTTTCAATTTGTTATTTTAGTTTTTAATTTTACTTTTATCACACTTGTTATAACTTTAGATAACATTAGGATTCAATTAGTTCACTAATTCCTCGAAGGCTCGACACGTCAATTACTATGCTTTATGACTAGTGCACTTGTGGATTATTGAGGGTTTTACAGAAGTAAAACTTGCTCAACACTTAACACATCATCATTTATATTAATATATAACCACATTCAATAACTAGTATGGATTCAATATTACCTTATTGATGCACTTCTCTATTTGAACCTTGTAATATAGGTCCTTCTTTTGATAGATCGATAAAATAGGCAAAAAAATCCTAATCAATGTCATTTCTTAATTGTTGGTCTTAATTAACAACCTAGGACTTATTAGGTTTGCTAAAATGATTTAATTATGAAATTCAACCCTTGATCCTATTTTAATCTAAACCTTTTGTGATTTTTAATTCACAAACTGTTAAGAATTTCATTATGATTCTTAAGGAAAAATGACGAACGCAATTTATATAATTTTTTAGAAATTTTAAGAATTTATCTATATTGCTTTAGGGAAATGATCAGGATAATTTATAGAATTTTTAAAAACATTTCTAAAAATGTCACCGTAACATTATCTTCGATGACTGGAGTATTCTTCTGGTAACTATAAAAATTTTCAACCTTAGAATTTAATGATTCTTATACCAAATGCTTGATGAGTAGAACAACTTTTATAACTAAAAAAACTCAAATTCTTTACCAATCTTATTGAATTGAAGAAAAATTATTTCAGAGCTTTAACTTTTATTTTCATCAATTGATGGTGATACAGATGGTGACCAGCAACAAGACCATAGGGCTTTTGCCCATAAAATCCAGGAGAGTTTAATGGTGGTGGTGGTGGTCAACAATACTCACTAAAGGCGATGGATCAAAAATTGAAGTTTTTATCTAATTTTTCTTAAATTTTGTGTTGATTTTGGCATTGTCATTAAGTGAAATAGGTATAGTTGTGACGAGATCGAAGAGAGGAGTTGATTAGTATATATGGTTGGTTGGTTAAGTTACTGGCGACGAAGAATAGAGGAAGAGGAGGATTTCGTGAATAGTAGCCTTTTGGGGGGTGAAAATGAAAAATAAAAAAGATGGGGTGGAAATGTGACACACACACACACACACACACACACACACACATACATATGTAAGGGACAGTATTATAGTCTCCCCTCCTTAAAAAAAAAATGTCCTCAAATTTTACAACCATGCTTCATTGAGGAAACAAGTATAGACACAACTTTCATATCTCTTGCTTTATCTCCCAAGAGATCTTCTTGGCATTACCATTCCTTTACATCACTTTAGCCGTATGAGTCTATTTTGATTGTAACTGGTATAGTTGAGAATTCAAAATAGCTATTGGTTCCTTTTTATAAGTCAAGTTCTCCTTTACCTCTACACTATGTCGCTGGAGCATATGAGAAGGATAAAAAATGTGCTTGCGAAGCATAGAAATGTGGAATATTGCGTGGACTTGTGACATATTTGGAGGTAACGTAATTCAATAGACCATATTTTCGACTCTCTCTCTTATCTTGTAAGGTTCAATTTATCTTAAAGATAATTTCTCTTTCTTTCATAACCTTATCAAACCTTTCATCAAAGATACTTTTAGAAATATTAAATCCTTAACTTGAAATTCCACCTTCTTCTACTTCGGGTTTGCATAAGTCTTCTGTCTGCTGAACATTGTCCTTAGTCTCTCCTTAGTTAATGGAATCTTGTGTGATCTTGATTAGTTTTGTTCCCTCAAACTACCGTTCACCTACCTCCTCCGAACACATCATTGATCAATATTTTCATCTGTACAATGTTTGATAAGGCATCATCCCAATGCTACTGTAGTAGATATTATTATAAATGAGCTTAATTATAGGAAAGTGCAAATCCCAACTCCTAACAAAGTCCATTACATTTATGCTTAGTATATCTTCTAAGGTCTAAGTCGTCCTCTTAGATTGCCTATCAGTTTGAAATAGGAATGTTGTGCTAAAATCCAATATGGTGCCTAATGACTCTTACAATTTCCACCAGAATTGGGATGTGAATTTTGATCCTCGGTCAGATACTATTGATATGAGCACCTAGTAGAGACACACTATCCGCTTGATATACACTCACATGAGCTCGGATAAAGAATACATGGCTTTCACAAGTAAATTAGTCCACCTATCTACGATCACTCAAATTGAATCACATCAAGTCCCTGTATAAGGTATGCCAGTCATAGAGTATGGAGGTAAATAAGAACTTGACTTACAAAGAGGATGTATTCGAGATTCTTAAGTGCGATAGTTACAATCAAAGCAAATCCTTATAGTTAAGGTGGTGTAAAGGAATGGTAATGTCAAGGAGATCAGTTGGGAGATAAAGTGAGATATGCAAGAGTTATGTGCATACATATTTCCTTAATAAAGCATTGTTGTAAAATTCGAGGATAAATTTTTTTGTAAAGAGGGGAGATTGTAATACCCTAACTTATGTTTATATACATATACTTGACTTCCACCCTATCTTTTGTATTTTTCATTTCACCCCTAAAGGATACTATTTATGAAACCATCTTCTTCCTTTATTCTTCACTTTTGATGACTCTAACTGGCCAACCATATATAAAAATCATTCCTTTCTTCGTGTCTATAACAACCATAATATTTGACATCATAATAAAGCCAAAATAATCTCTAAAATTAAGAAAAATTATAGAAAAACTCAAATCTTCGAACCATTGCCTTTGGTGGATGTTACCATTTAGCACCACCACTATTAAACTCCCCTCAACATTAGAAGCAAAAGTCCATGGTCTTGTTTCCAGTCACTGTTTGTGTCACTACCGATTCAAAAAAATAGAGGTAGGGGTTATAAAATAATTTTTCTTTAATTCATTAAGATTGGTTAAGAATTTAATTTTCTCATAGTTATAAAAGTTGTTCTACCTATCAAAAGCTTTCTTTTTTAAATAAAAATTGTTGAATTCTAAGTTGAAAAATTTTCCAATCACCAAAGATAAAAATTCTATAAATTATGTTGATCATTTTTCCATTAAGATCCATAAAGAAATTCTTAATGGTTTGCGAATGAAAAATCATGAAAAATTTAAACAAGAATAGAATCAAGGGCTGAATTGCATAATTGGACCATCCTAGCAAACCTAACAAGTATTAGGTTGTTAATTAAGCTTAACAACTTTAAATGACTTTAATTAGGATATTTCCTTTCCAATTTTATATTTACGTCAAGAGTGGGACTGATATTGCAAGGGTTGGACAAACATGCACATCAATAAGGTAAGTGTATATCTATCCACTTATACTGAATTCATACCAGTGGTTGAATATGGTTATATATTGATATGAATGATGATGTGTTAAGCCATGATATATGACCATATCCTTATGTATGTGGAAGTGATATGATATTTATATATATACACAATTATATACATGTACATATGTAATTTGTGTAGCCATTATTGTGATACTTATGCTAATATATTGTAATATCTACGTATATACTTATAGTTTTCGTACCTATGACATACTATATGCATTTATGATGGTCCTCTTATGATTGAGTGTTTGTTTTGTGAAATTGTGTGATTGATATTTGGATTGTGTGTTAGTTATGATTGTGTAGGAGAAAAAATCAATATGACATGCCACCTGATGAGTATTCATTAGGACCAGATGTGTACTAGTTTGATTATGAGAGAAGATTGTAATATGACATTAAGATATGATATGAAACTATTCTGCTTAATACTTGGCTCCCAGTCAAATTCTTATTTAATATGTGTATTATTGATATGATTGTGACTTTAGATGTATTGAGTAAGGACTAGTCTTTTGATGATGCTTAGCTCCTCTTAGTCCCTTTGGACTAAGAGAGTCTTATAACCATATGAATATATATATATACGGCTGAGTCATTGATGATTCTTAAGTCCCTGTAGTCATTTGAGGTGTAGTGTTATAAGGTTTTATCCTTAAAAACTAAGGTCTTATAGAATATATATATATATATATATATACACTTTTATTTGTAATTTAACATCTGCAGTGGTACGATTTAGTATGTTAAAAAATGTTCTTTTAATACACTCTAGCATTAATGTACTTTACTGTGTTTGTACTTATGTGTACCAATATTGTTATTTATTTTAAAAGATTTTATATTTATTTCTATCACTTATAGTAAGGCTTAGATGTGATATGAGGGCATGGGCTTTTGAATTTCACATGTCAATCCCATACCCATTTAGGTTGTGACATTATGCATAAGGATAGGAATATATATCATGACTTAACACGTCACCATTCATATCAATATAGAACCATATTCAATAACTAGTATGGTTTTAGTATCAATGGATGTATATGAGCTTTCCTGATTGAAGAACTTATCTATCTAAACCTTACAATGCAAGTCTCTCTCTGAATGTACCTATAAAATAGGAAAGACAATATCCTAATCAATGTTCATAAGTTATTAGGCTCAATTAACAACCTAGGACTTACTAGGTTTGCTGGAATGGTCCAATTATGCAATTTGACCTTTGATTTTATTTTCACCTAAACTTTTCATAATTTTTAATTTATAAACATTTTCAAAATTTTTCTAAAAATGTAGTTGGAAAAATATCCCGAGCTACCTAAATGTTCCTTAGGTCGTCGAAATATTCTTTTAGTGAGCAAAAAAATTTTCAATCTCAAAATTCAATGATTTTTATATCAAATTAAGGCTCTTGATGAGTAAAACAACTTTTATGAATATAAGAAACTCAAATTCTCAAGCAATCTCAACGATTTTTTTTTAAAATTATTTTGGAGCCTTAACTTCTATTTTTGTCAATCTCCGTTGATATAGATGATGATCAGTGATGAGACCATAAGGATTTTGCTCCTAATGTCAAGGTGAGTCCAATGGTGGTCATGGTAATCGGCAACACTCACAGGAGGGAATGGATCAAAGATTTAATTTTTTTCGATTTTCTTCTCCATTTGATGATTCAACATTGTTATGAGGTAGAATGAGTATAATTGTGATGAATTTGAAGAGAGGAGTTAATTGGTATATATGGTTAACTAGTTAAAGTCATCAACGGTGAAGAATGAAGGAAGATGAGATTTTTTTAAATGGTA
>JANIJH010000006.1:62043194-62059511 GCA_024520975.1 Erythroxylum areolatum | reverse complement strand
TATACCTTGCAGTTTTGTAATCATTTTACTCACTTCAATTCAGAGACTTGATGTTTCTTAATGATACTTTAGTTGACTTACTTTCTTGCAGGCATAGGACATGGTGTTTCAAGCTCATTACTTAGCAGATTATGTGATGTTACAAAGCAATTTTTTGCACTTTCGCTCAAAGAAAAATAGAAATATGCTCAAGGAGAATCGAAATATCGACATGGATACTTATCTTTTTTTTGTTGATGCCACCAAAAAATGCTCTACTTTCGTAGGTATAACCATCATAATACTTATCTTTTATGTATTTTGAGAAATAGTTAATGTACTTGTCTGTGACATCTGCTGTGATATCTGCTATATTAGCAACAAAATCTTTGAATTGAAAGTGGTTACATGGTGTAGGGGTTGTGAATCTAACTCTAGTAGTCAACTGTATGTGCAATCGAATTGGGTAAATTAGTTGTCATAATAACCGTAGAAGTGAAGTTCCATGTACTTGATATAATCTTTGAATTAGTTAATATAATCGAATTTTGTAAATTAGTTGTCCATGTACTTGAATTGTGTAAATTAGTTGTCATAATAATAATCTTTAAGTCTAGTTTTAGTGCTGTAAAAGAAGCACAGCTGTTGAAAAAGCACAGCGAGCACTAAATTCTGCATACATTGATTCAAATGGATGATGTTTTTTGTTTTTCAGATTGTGCTTTTCAGATGTAATTTTTTCAAATGGCTAATTCAAATTGTGCTTTTTAGATGCAATTTTTTGTTTCAATGATTCAAGTGGCTAATGTTGGAATTGGTGTAAGTGGACAAGAGGGTGGACAAGAGGGTGGACAAGTTGTTATGACATCAGATTTTGCAATGGAACAATTCAGATTTTTGGTTCCCCTTCTTTTGGTGCATGGACATTGCAATTATGATAGGTTACATGATATTATATTAGATTTCATTTGTCTTGAACTTGACCTGAAATGATATCACTTCCATATCATTTTGTATTGGCAAATTTTGTACTGTTGTTGAAGAATTATTATTAAATTCTGCATACATTGATTCAAATGGCTGATGTTTTTTATTTTTCAGGTTGTGCTTTTCAGATGCAATTTTTTGTTTCAATGATTCAAATGGTTGAAGTTGGATTTCGTATAAGTGGACAAGTTGTTATGGCATCAGATTTTGCATTGGGACAATTCAGATTTTGCAATGTTACGATGGGTTACATGATATTATATAACTTCAGATTTTGCAGTGATCCTTATTTGAGTAGTGCACTTATAGTTGAATTTTCATTCTCTTCAATTCCTTCTTTAGTTGAATCTACATGTGAGGAACCATTATTTAAGTGTATTGTATGAAAGTTGTAGAGATCCATATATAACCTTCTAGAATTTGCAGCATTATGCATAGTACTTTGTCAAAACTCAAACTTTCGGATTTGCATCCCACATTCATGTTCATTCCACATTGTTTTTGGTTTGATGTTCATTCCTAAATTTCACACATCTGGATTTACACTTATAGTTGAATTTTCATTCTCTTCAATTCCTTCTTTAGTTGAATCTACATGTGAGTAACTATTATTTAAGTGTATTGTATGAAAGTTGTTGAGATCCATATATAACCTTCTTAAATTTGCAGCATTATACCTATAGCATATATTGTATTGAATTGAATTGAGAATAGTGCGATGCACCCTCTTGGCAGTGTTGTTTCACTCTGGAGTTTGAGGAGAAGATACACGCAATAATATGCCTGCCGGCGCAAATATAACATAGTATTTGTAACAAGAGAAATAACATAAAAGTAACATAGTATTTGTAACCAGAGAAAGAGAGAAGTGGGGATGTCCACACATCAGAGTTAATCAAAACAAGTGGTCTCTGTGAATTATTTGATGAAAGATGGAATAGTAAATGTATATGTTTAGCAAGTTCACAAGAATGATAATTGAAAGTACAAGTACTAGAATTAAAGAAAGCATAATACTGTCTATGAAGTGCAACCATAACAGATTTCCTAGGATGCGCTAAACGATAATGCCAGAGAACCGGTAATGCTTTGATGGAAACATAAGCAATTGAAGAACAGGGCATAGGATTCACTGCAACTAAGTAATTTAGTTTGTTTTCATTCATTTACTTCTCCATAAGCAAACCATGGGATGACAAGTTGTTTCTTGGACAAAAAATGTGAAATTGGAAAGCAGTTGCTCAATCAACGAAATATTAAAATTTAACTAATATTTTTATAATTTAATATTTTGAAAATAAATGCTCGAAACAAATTAAATAAATTAAATATAATTTGATTAACTTAAATTTGGACTTAACGAACTTTAAAGTCATATTAATTGTAATAAATTAGTCGGGTATTGTTTGGAATTAATAAATTAAATTAATTTTAAATTTTAAAATTTAAGATAAAATTTTAATTTAAACAAACCTAAACAAATCGATTGTTAATAGGAACGGTAACAAAAAAAATATGACAGTTTGACTCGAAGCTTTTCCAGGTTGAAAAAATATTAGTAACATTGTGTGAAGATAAATCGTTTCGCATAACAAGAAAAAATTTTGGTGACAAAATAATGCTTTGTTACAATAAAAATAAAATATTAGTTATCAACATATATTTTTGTCATAATTACAATTAATTCCCCCTAAAAACATTTTACCGCAAAATTTCATAGACTTTTAGTGACAAAAATATTTCTGATGACAAAAATATTTTGTCACAAACAATTGTCACTAAATTACGAATAGTTGTCACCATAGTTATAGTTTGGTTATTGTGATAATATCAAGTAGACACTAATTAATTTAATATTTATTGATAATATTTTTTGTCACAACAAGTAAAATATTGTATGACGATTAACAGTTTCGTATCAAAAAAACAAAATACTAGCGACAATACTATATTCTATCATAACAAGGAGAAAATATTAGCTACTAACATATGTTTTATCATAATTACAATTTATTTCCGCTAAAATTATTTTTGCGCCAAATTTCATAGTCTTTTAGTAACAAATCTTAGTAATAAAATAAAGTTTAACACTATTAATAGGTTAATAGTGACAATTTAGCTTTGAAAGATGCTAAATTGCCACAATTATCATTGTATTAGTAACAAAAATATAAATTATCATAGATAATCCAAAAAATAGTGTCAATCAATTGTCTTGGCATTAAAAAAATATTGTATTTGTGATGATAAAAATAGTTAGTCACAAAAAAGTTGTCACTAAATTACGAATGGTTGTGACCGTTGTTATAGTTCGGTTATTGTGACAATATAAAATAGACACTAATTAATTGAATATTTATTGACAAAATGTTTTGTCACAACAAATAAAATATTGTGTGACGATTAACCGTTTCGTAACAAAAAGAAAAAATATTAGTAACCAAATTATGTTTTGTCACAACAAATAAAAAATATTAGTTACCAATATATGTTTTGTCACAATTACAATTTATTCCAGCCAAAATCATTTTGGCGCCAAATTACAAAGGCTTTTAATGAGAAAACTTAGTGATAAAAGAAAAATTATCACTATTAATATATTAATAGTGATAACTTAATTATAGAAGATACTAAATTGTCACAATTACTACTGTATTAGTGACAAAAATGTTAATCATCACAGATAATCCAAATAATAGTGTCAATCAATTATCTTGGCACTAAAAAATATCGTATTTGTGATGACAAAAATAGTTAGTCACAAAAAAGTTGTCACTAAATTACGAATAGTTGTGACCGTAATTATAGTTTGGTTATTGTGACATTATAAAGTAGACATTAATTAATTGAATATTTATTGACAACATGTTTTGTCATAATAAATAAAATATTGTGTAATGATTAACCGTTTCGTAACAAAAAGAAAAAAAAAGTAACCAAACTATGTTTTGTCACAACAAATAAAAAATATTAATTACTAACATATGTTTTGTCACAATTACAATTTATTCCGCCAAAATCATTTTGGCGCCAAATTGCATAGACTTTTAATGACAAAACTTAGTGATAAAAGAAAAATTGTCACTATTAATATATTAATAGTGACAACTTAACTGTGAAAGATATTAAATTGTCACAATTATTATTGTATTAGTGACAAAAAAATAAATCATCACAGTTAGTTCAAACAATAGTGTTAATTCATTGTCTTGTCACAAAAATCCTCGTATTTGTGACGAAATAATAGTTTGCCATAAAACAATCGTCACTAAATGTCTTAACTCTTGTAGTGTAAAGGCCCCCTAATTAGACTTCCTCCAACCTTTAGTATTGGATTGAACTTCCTATCAACTCGAAAGTGAATTCCGTCATTCTAAGTGGCCAATAGAACATTCACTCAGAATTGTAGCACCACACTCCTAATTACCATCCTAACTTAGGAAGAAATGACATATTCCAATGTATGAATCTATCTCCAAGCACCTTCAACATTGCGAAATTTAGAAATTGGTAGAATCATAATAATCAAAGGCAAATTTGGTCTCCTATTATTTGACACAAGTCACTCATGCTTAGCTACTCCATTCTTTTGTTGCTTACTGTGTTGAATAAACTAAGCACAACAGACACAATGCATTATATTTTTTCTAATTCTACTTATATCCTCTATGAGATAGAGGAAAATCAAGAAACCGCTTATTTTTTCTCTGCCTTTTCTCCAAATTTATATGGGAGAAGTTACAGGAGTTTGTCTTATCTTTAATGCATGTACTATCTTCATGAAAGCTCTTGATTGGCTTCTGAAGCTGAACCATGCTCCAAACTACACCAAGCAGATATATATCATCTCCTTCACCTCCTCCATCAAGGAGATTTGGCGAGAGAGAAACATTAGGCATTTTTAGAATATTGCATGCTCTAGAAATGAGGTTCTCTACTCTCTAATTGGTAGAATAAGAGAAAAACTCCTTTGTATTCTAAGGTTTGAAAGAGTCTGCCCTAATTTAGCCTCATTGTGGAGAATCAATTAATATATAGACGGGGCAAACAATCTCATGATAGAGTAGATCTATAAACTTTTTCAAGAAAGTACCTGTAGATGAGGAGCAATGGTCCTGGTAAGTCACAAATCGTCTGCAGTTCTCCCTTTTTTTGACGTGTAGTGCATGAACATAGACTCTAAATGTGAACATTGGTCTATGCAACACGAAAACACTTCTGATCCACGAGTGGTGACGACGAGCAACACAAAACTTTTTAAGATCAACCATCGACTGGAGCATCTCTTCTGGAACGCAGTGAACGCTTCTCTACCTAATCCTAATTGGATGGGTTTGGTAAATGGGGTAAGACACAATCTCTATTACCCCATTTTGGTCAAATGCCCCCATTTTTTGATGTATGTTTATTAGACTTTGTCGTTGCTTTGTTATTAAGCATGTGATTTGGCGTGGGACATCCTATTATTAATACAACTTTACGTTATAAAAAAAAGTGTATTCACAATGAAATAGACAGCCTAAATTGTTAGGAGGATCAGAAATATTTCAAAAACTACTGGAAGCTCACCGAAAAAAAGATTCCCTCAGATTAGATTAGAAATCGGAAAGACAAAATGAAGAGCCTCACAACTCTTTTACATACTGCAAGAGGATATACAGGATGCAATTACTGGATTGCACCGGACCTGTGATTAAATCTAAAGATGGATAAATGACGAATAAGCATCCTCAAAATACCTAAGAAGCATGGAAAATGGAATAAACCTATGTTTATATCTTCCTCGACGTAGACAAGATGATGACAGTGTGCGTTGCTACATGCAATATGAGTGAACTGGCATAAATTCAATTTGTTGGACCTGAATCAGACGTAACCTCCCTTACTAAAATTCACAGGATAATCTTTCTTGCTTGTTATGACGATGTGTTATTCTCATCTTCTTCAGCAACCCAGTACTGTTTAACAGCAAACAACATTTTCCCTGGGACAAGAGGGCCATCCTCATGATCAACTAATTTCGTGTTCCATCTCATTCCTCCAACAACTCTCTTCACTTTGATTAGTACATCCAATTGATCACGGACTATGACTGTTCCTTCCGGCCTTAAAATCCGATCCATCTCCAGCAGAATGTCTTCCATACTGCACCTGCAGTAATCACAAAAATACTTTCTCCAGATTCCAGGCTAAACATTAATGACAATATTTGATCTAGAGCTAGAGATACCCTGGTTTATCTGAACGAATAACAAATATTTTTTCTTTTTATGTTTCTCAGTTGAAAGTTTGTATAAGCAAGCTTCCATCACTCGTAATTAGGGGATCATCGTAAACAAAAGATCTGATTTACTACTGTTAGTATTAAGAAGAAAAGATGTAAACTTACTTGTCTTTGTACAAACTAAAAACACTATTTGCATGAATAAGGTCATATGTCCTTGGGTATGTAGAGAAGGCTTCACACCTGGTAAATTACAGAAGAAGATTATGAATTAGACAATGCCACCAATGAAATAAAGAGGCCATGTTCAGTATCATCAGGGTCAATTAAGTCCTTTAGAATGGATAACTCACTTTAGTATTAAGCGTGATACCTGTACTTTTTTTAGCGATGTCGATAAATTCCATAACATTCTTTTATTTTTTGTTACCGAACATTGGATCCAGTTCAATAAAGGAATGCTAGAGGAGGAATGAGATGGAAAAGAGATATATTATAGGAATTACCAATCATGATATATGCCAATCAAACCACGCTCATAAATGACGCCCAAAGTGTCTTTCTCAGCTATTGTTGGCATAACGTTCATAACCCACAATTTTGGAGATTCAAGTGCTGCAGCAAAACCTCCCATACCAGCATTCATATCCATGATATTGCGGTACCTCCCAGAGTCAATGATTTTGTTTGTCCTCTTATAACCATTGACATGTTTCTTCCATGTCCGATTGTCCTCGAGATACGCCTCAACAGATATCCCAGGAATGGAGCCACTGGATATTCTGGAAGGTACGGCATAAAGTCTTTCAGGAAATGGTCTCCAAGCTCCGTTACTATCTGGATAAGGTGTCACGCATGCTTCCATTCTTTTATACCTATTTATGATCCAAACCCAAACGCTAAGAAACAATGTGTGGTAATCACAGCTGAAACATGCTACTTTGAATAATTAACATGTGAAACTTTGCTACTGGAGCAACACAACTTCTTTAATAAAAGATACGATTCTGACTTTTCCTATTGTGTCCCAGAAAATAAAGGAAAAGACCAATGTAATGAGACCAAGTGACAAAAAGGACAACGAGCAAGAATTATCATTACTTACTCGTTTTGTCCAGGCGAAATAACTTCATTTATTACCATTACTTGGAATCACGTTCTTCTCAGAAGAAAATGATAGTTTTTTGTCCAAGAAAGTGCAACAAACGACCTCGAATTCACAAAAGAAATGCCTTGGAATTGTTCTCACCAGACGTCATCAGAATTTATGGACTGACAACTTGTTGGTTGGTTATCTTGCCCAGGGCAAGAATCTTTGTTTATTCTCTTCTGCCAGATTGCTATTTCACCAATCTCCTGTTTCTTTTCCCAACAAAGGAGTTTGGCAACGTCTTCAATCTTCTTCTGCTCCTCCTCAAGCTCCTCTTTAGGACGCTGCCATGCTTGGTAATCTATCCTCCAGTTAATAGGAGGACCAGAAAGGACCCAATAGCCACCAGGTCTGAGAACACGATCAACTTCCATCATGTACATCCCACCTGTAAAAAAAAGAACCAAGTTATGATCCTATCTGAAACTTCCATCACTACTATCCCCAAATGAGAAAGACATTAATCCTAAAAAAGGTTAGGACCATGAAACCATTTCAAATGTAAGTCATTCATCACCATCTGATTGAAAATGGTTTCCTTACTCTTGCCAAGTTCAAAGAGATTAGCATCTGCAAAATTACGGGATATCCAGATACTACACAGAAATAACAGCTCAAGCTGTTTTAGCTGGACCATACATCAAAAAGTTAAAGCAAAAATATTAATTCAGAGGAAATATCATTATATTCAGCACGTGGTCATTTCTGCTTTGCTCAAGAAGACCTACATCACACAGCAAACTCAAAGCAATCATCCTCACCGTTGGCACCCCATGGAATCAAACAACGCGAACAGTGGGCCATGTCAAAGGCTCGCGAAGGATATGGAAGCTTGATAGTTCCAAGAACGCCAATAGTGGCTGGAACACCTCGTTCCAACGCAAATTGAACTTGTGCTTCATGAGAATCTCTGGGGGCAAAGGACATCGCTATAACGTTCTTTTTGAAAAGGTACGCCCCCCAACTTGCAACCTATGCACAAAAGCAAATCGTGAAGAGGAAACCAATAAAGAATGGCACTAGATGTTCAGAAATATAAATGAGAATGAGCAGTTCATCTAAGAATGCATTATGGAAGCTAAAGAAAAGTAAGGACCGCATACCCCACATCCAGTGTCCAACGCAGTTCTAACGATTCCATTGTCCATTGGGATCACAGAAGCAAGCTGATTAATGTATGCATCTGCCCCATGAGGGAATTGAGTTCCTCCACCAGGGAACCTAAACACATTGCCCTCATACTGTATCCAATTCTGAACAGCCTTCTCAACTGTCAAGCTCTTGTAAGGTGCATTTGCGTATGGTACATAATCGCGACTCTTTGGCCACGGAAATGGGGTCGCATACGCTTTAGGTGCAGGAATAAGGCAATGCAACTTCTCCTCTTCTGGAGGACAATGTCGTTCCCTATATGCCATATTATTTCTCGGAAAAGTCATTGCTCTCATTTGATCATGACAAGGCGTGTAGTCTGTATACTTGGCCTCACAAGGCTTGACCTCCTTGACTTCTGAATCAGAACCATCAAGCATGCCTCCGTCCCCACTTGTCTCGTAATTCAGATTGTTAAGAACAGAACAGTCTTTCCGATTAGTAATCTCCAGAGCTATGCTATCACCCTTCCCAAAACCACTTTTTTTCCAGACACCCAATACGTAGAAGAAAAAACACAAGCCAGCTGCAACGGCAATCGACAGAGACCTCCTACTTCTATGGTCTCCTGGATTCCCTTTTGTGGCCATGAGGCACCTGAAAGGCATTTACTTCTTTGTATAACTACATGATAAATAGCTAGAACAATTCACATAAGAAAGATAATACGGAAAAGAAATCCAAATTGATCAAAGTTTCTTCTAGAAGAAGTTATGAGATAATCAAATAAAACCATCTGGTTTATGGTTTCCAGGGACTAAAAACCTTGAGACGTACACTTCCAGGCAAAAACTTAAAGCCCTGTTTCCATCAAATTGTTTAACGAAGATTCTAAACTCTCCAGATGTCTGTTAAAACAATAAGAAAGGATTCGACTATAAATTAGGACAAATTCAACGGCTTGACAAGTCAGCGTTAATACCGGTCCTACTACACTTCTCTCAAAGAATGATTCAACTGTAAGAAAAATAATGAAACAAATCCATTATAAAGAAGGCACCATTAAAGACACCTTAGCAGCTATAGAGAGAAACAATAAATGAATAAACATCCACATTAACGAGAAACACAAAAGAAACAAAAAATAATGCAAAAAATTCAATCTTTTAACATCTCCAAAATGAAGAAAGAGAGTGGCTTCACGTCAAAAATTGTTACTTTGCGTTTCATTGCATAGAGGAAGAAAAACAGAAAGCACTCGAGGGGTGAAGTAAATTATTCAAGTCCAGCCAGAGCAGTATAGCGTCAAATTTGGACAAAATCATACACAAGACAAACAACTTACTGCGAAGAAATTGAGGAGCAAATGTATCTTGATCTTCACAATTAGATGCTAAGAAAGACAGAATATGGAATGGGAGTGAAAGTGGTAAGAGGAGGATTTAGATTTGCACAATCTTAGGAACAAGAATGCCACTCACGCCATTCATTTCTTGCCATTGGACACGGCTGTTATTAATGCAAAACCCATATCTATGAAGAATTTCTTTGTTAGTTATGATACGTGTAAGTTTCTTGGTACAGTGTTTCTGTTAGATTGTCCGGTGCCCAATCACAGGCCGCCACTTCGGTTTCCTCTCCATGTCTTCCTCAGAAATCACACTATATATCAGGCGTGCTTAATTTTGCCTTTTCTATTTCTCATGAAAGTACATTAAATTCAGCTACTTTTTTTTTTGATAACTAAATTCAGCTACTTATCCATTAGAATTCAACCAAACTAGTTTTAAAATCTCAATTTCATGTTATAGATATTAGATATTATATTAGTAGAGCTTTTGTTAGTAGAGCTTTTTTCAGAAGAATTTTTCTAAGAAGCCGGTTGACTGTTTGATTGTCAATTTAAAAAACAGCTTTTTTAAAAGAGTTTCATATAATAGACCGTTTAGCAACATAAAAATAAAAAACACTTTTATTAATTTTGATTATACTTTACTTTGTAATAAAAATTATTTATACATATAAATAATATTCGAAGTATATTAAACAATGAGTTTACATTTACTTTACAATTGTTTGACAAATTCACTTCCATCTTGTAGAAAATTATTTAAAGAGATGTCTTATTTTTTTGTACGAAATAAAAACAATATAAAAATAAATATTAAAACATATAAAAAAGTAAATAATATTATAATCCCAAAATAAATATTCAAGTTGAGTAAAAAGTTAAATATATAATAAATTATGCATTTTATTGTAATATAAGAAGATTTGCAATATGTTCCCTAGCATCATTCATCTCGTTATTTAGTGGCTCATCTAAATGATTTTCTTTAACATTTTCATTTCCATTGGTTTCATCATAGGGAGAAAACTCTTCATCCTTTTGAGCATTTAACCTAATAAAATTATGAATAGCCATTGAAGCAATTACAATTTTAACTTACTTTGGAAAAGGAAAACTAGGTATTTGACGTAGAATTTTCTGCCTATTTTTTCGCCAAATGTTCTTTCGATGATACATCTTAAAGAAGAATGTCCATGATTGAATATTTCTTTCTTTCCTCTTGGAATACTAGCACATCGAAAATCAGGAAGATGATACCTCTCACCTTTGTATGATTCCTAAATAACCTTGTATGTAAGAATATCCTGCATCTAACAAATAATATTTTCCTACATTCCAAATTAAAAAATAAATTAATAAAGAAGTACTAAATTATTAAGAACAAATAAAAAGAATATATAAAGTTATCCATTACAAATCTCTAGATGGATGAGGGAAGTGCAATTTGTCATTACGCAAAGCCTCTATAAAAATTCGAGCATCATGCGTTGTGCCTTCCCAACCAGCCCACGCAAAAGTAAAGCACATATCAAAATCACATACAACCATTACATTTTGCGTAGAAATGCCTTTTCTCCTAGTATATTTTATTTGATTAGACCTTGGAACTACAATTGGGATATGTGTTCCATTAATTGCTTCAATGCGGTCTTTAAAATAAGGCTAATACCTTCTATCATCTTTAATTTTGCTTGGAATTTCTCTAAAAGTTGGATCTTTTAGTTTTATAAAATTAATTGACATACATGAAACAACCTCTAATACTATTTCAAACCATCTAGAAATTTTTTTACCAGAATGTTGAAATCTTTCTTAAACTATTATTTTGCAAAGTTCATGACCTAAAGTGATCAGAAACATAGCTACCACCTCTTCTATTGTTACTTTTGTTTAATCCATATGACTCATTCAACAATTTACATATTTTGATAAAAACATCCTTCTCCATTCTCAATTGTTGATGGCTTTTATCTCTATGGCCATTAAGCATCTCCATTACAAACATCCATCCAATGTGAGGGGATGTTCTACATAATTGTTTAATATAATATTTAATATAATGATTTATGGTTAGTGTTACTCTAGTTTGAACCGTATACAAAATTTCTTCTTCAATCTCTTCATTATATTCATGATCATTGTCATAATCATTATCAGAAGATGACATCTGTATCAAAATATATAAAAATAATAAATAATTAGCTTATTGTATAATAGGGTAATATAGCAATAATCATAACACAATAATAATAAAATACAATTTAATTCATTACAACAAAATTAGCCAAATAGAAATCCAACACAACACATTACAAGTAGCAAATTCCAATACAACACATAACAAGTAGTCTAATATTAGTAATCAAATAAATGTCTAATTCATTACTAGCATCACAATCATTTCATGTTCTTAAATTAACCAAATAGAAATCCAATGTAACACATTACAAGTAGCAAATTCCAATACAACACATAACAAGTAGTCCAATATTAGTAACCAAATAAATGTCTAATTCATTACAAGCATCACAATCATTTCATGTTCTTAAGCCATTCGATTTGAAGATCAACATCCTTCGACGCAACAAACATCTCTCTATTTTCCTTCTTCAAAAATAAATTGGTAGCTAACATAAACAGCTCACCTCCCCTTTCTATTTCATTTATACTTTGTAAGATGTCCATCACCTCAGAAATGCTTCAACCATGTTCATCTCTTTTAATAGAGGTTACTGAAGTTCTACTCTCTACTGCATCACATATACGGACCAAAAGTTTACGTAACCTTTCTGTTGCCCCTATTCTCATATCATGTTTCTTTCTTTTTTTCCCCCTTTCCTTTTGTAGAAGTTCCTAGAGTAGGAGATGACGAACCAATCTCATTATTAATATTTCTAATTTCTTAATTGATAGTAAAGTCTTCAAAAATGTTATCATCAAGATCGATATCAACTAGGCTTTCTCTAAATGGTGCATAAGCATCATTTGGTACAAAATTTGAAAGACGGTGCCCGAGCTCCTTTCCCTGTAGCTGCAACATCTTTAAATAAAATATTCAACTGCTCAATATGTTTCAAACCTTTAGTTCAGAATTTGGAAGCCTCGGGATTTTCCTACAATAATATTGTTTCATTAAACTATCAATTAACATTAGAACATTATAAATCTAAAGCTTAAATGCTTACCTTCAATTTCTTTTCCCACCATGCATCACTTGCATCAATAGTTTGATTAGTAGGATCCCATCCTAGTCCAATTTCTTTACGTACTAAATTTGTCCAAAGCTGCCAATCCTTTTTTAATCTATCCTATTTATTCTTAAATTGTTTGTATTCATAATTCTTCTTTGTTTCATGAGCAAACTTTGAAACTATATTTTTTTAATCCAATCTTGTTAAAGTGACCATTTGGTAGATTTCTGGCTAATGTCTTTTCCACAAAAATTTTGATTAGAATTTTAAGATTTCTATCATTCCACTCCGCTTTAATGATATAAGAAAATATAAAAGCATAATCGTAAAAGATCAAGCACGTTATAGAAGGTTAAGCAAGTATAAGAAAATATAAAAGCATAACCAAATGACATGCTCTCCACTCAAATCTCTTCCAACTCTTTACTTTCTATTTTATTATTTGAGCTTTTCACTACTAATTAATACTAACTAATAGTTTTTCACTACTAATTAAACAACACCACAATTGTTGAGGCTTAGTACTTGAACCGAATAAAACAATTTGAAAAAGAATTTCATTTCATTTTTACCAAAAATCAGTTGAAACAGTCAGGTACAAAATCAATTATTGTTTTCAGGTATATGCTCAAATTGCAATATAAAAAGTTAAATGTTGAACAAAAAAAGAGAAGTAATAATTTTAAATTTCTAACAAAATAGCTAAGGAAAGCACTCATCTTCAATCGTTGTTCAGCATACATCAAGAAAAATGAATAACTCTATTGCATTCCACGGTGAGGGAGTGAATGTGATCTTACAGTTCTCCATAAGATATTTAAATGGACTACTAGAGCCTACTTCACTAACAAAACTAATATTCTTCCTTCCCATGTCCGTTTACAGCCAATCTAATTATCAGAGAAGTCTAAGAATCCACACTCTCACCCATCTCATTAAAAAACTTTTCTTACATGTTCAATGCTTCCAGATAATATCTCTTTATGGCTTTAGTTCAAACAGTTCATATGCATTCTCGGGCTCCTCGTAAGCACCATAAACATGAACCAAATTGTTTTGGATAAATCCCAAGGAGTTTATTATAGCAATTGAGTGAACCTTTTACCTATTTTATCATCACCCATCTTAGACATAGTCTTTAAAAGAAAGGAATAAGTGTATGTCGGAATCAAAGGAATTTGCACACGTTTGATATATTTCAATAGTTGTCTTTAGAACTCTCAGCATACGCTCTAATAATTGTATTCCATAGTAGTAAACTGTTAAGAGATCTTACTTCTCTCTAAATTGCACTCTATTTATGGTCTTGTCCACTTTAAGTTCTCATCCACTCCAAGCCCTCTTTACAC
Organism: Erythroxylum areolatum; assembly: GCA_024520975.1. NCBI lineage: Eukaryota > Viridiplantae > Streptophyta > Magnoliopsida > Malpighiales > Erythroxylaceae > Erythroxylum > Erythroxylum areolatum. The sequence continues at coordinate 62,045,188 of JANIJH010000006.1, read as the reverse complement.
TTTACTTTTATTCAAAGTTTCTTATTGATCTTTGGCTTCCTTAACTATTCCATCCTACTCCAATCTTCTTATCTTCCTTTGGACTTATTATTATTCTTCTTCTTCAAGCTTATCTCCTTGCCCACTTTGAAAACACACTAAACATTAACCTTATATTAACTTAGCAATGTTAGAAACAATGTTATTGTCAAACAAAATTTTTCCTATTTATCAAAAGAACCTACAAAAGCTAAAACCTCAGCCAACCCCAACCCTCTGCATAACAACCTATCACATACTTCCACCCCTCGCCAGGCCTATACCCTGAGACCTTGGAAGTTGAGCCAAATAGTATTACAGGAGATAGGTAAAAGAAATCCTAGAGGCAGGTTGTGAATGATGTTCTCCATAAGATATTTAGCCATACAACACCTTCCCTTTAAAGCTAAATATTCTAGACCAATGCAAATTTCATTGGTTTTGAGTCACTGCCCCTTATATTGACATGTAGAGAGGCCAAGTTCATATGAATAAGGGTTCACATACTTGTCAACGAATTTCTTTTGGGTCATCTTAAAATTTATATGGAAACAGGGTTTAAGGGGAAGAAGATTCTTACTTTCTAAAACCTTAATAACCTCTATATGGGGTTTTAGCCTCTAGTTAATGCTAAAAGTAAGCATCTCTGGGTTATTTAACAATAAAAGAAATACCTAAGCAATATAGCCGGCATCCCATTTCCATCAAATTCTTGTAAAGAATACCGTCAATTACATTATATAATTCACCATTCAAGCACAGATCGCAGAAGCTAGAGGCAACTTCTCAACTAGTTACAGAGGAATTTAACAACCGAAGGCACTCGATTTGGCACCTCCAAAGACAAATATCATTCCAGTTGGGGACTTGGTGTTGATTAAGACAAACAGTTCTCGCACTAGCATCAGTACAAGCATCAAGCTTGGAAACCCCACAAACAGTAACACAAGTATCAACAATTGGGTCTTTACATCACAAGAAATTATTATTTAAAATGGTCAAATTTTTTATTCATTTTAAATCTAAATGCTAGTTACTTGAGATAATCATAAACAACACTTGAATCTTATTGTACAGAATCATATTGAAAACATTAAACATAGAAATGAAGAACTCACTCACATTACGAACAAGAGAATTACTATAATTCAAGAATATGTTTTTCCAGCAACCTTTGATGCTTCTATAGTGGCAATTTTCCAGCAACCTTAGATCCTTTACCAGTTTCATTCTATTTACTTCACAAATAGATTTTCTCATACTGCTTGCCTAGATGACAACTTTTGAGAGACTTCTTAGATATTGTCCAATTCTGTAGCTTTGCGAGGATCCTCCTTAGAATCAATTTGATTCTAAACCAATAAACCAGTGGTTTTAACATAATCTGAGTTACAGCAATGTGAATATTCCCATTAAAGAGAGCTTTTCTTTGGATAAAACTATCAATTAACACCACTAAACCTAAAATCAGCATGCTTTAGACGATAGTTGTCACTAAGCATTTTAATATAATCCACCTCAATGAGACTACCATCGTCTTGGAGGTGCACAGCCTCTCGCAAACAACAATCTCGTCGAAACTTTTCTCAGGCCCTCTCGCACTCTTTAGCCTCTTCTCTTCTGCCCTCTTCTTTTTCCATTCTCAGCTTGCCCAGCAATCACTGTAGGTATAGCCGCTCCCAACAATGACCACCGTGGGTTCCCAAATGTAGCACCCACTTACCGTAGAGTATACACCGGAACGCCCGTAAGCCATTCCGATATATATCCTATAGTAAGGGAGAGCTACGAGCAGTCAGACACTACAATCCTCTCAGGGCATCGTACTCATAAAATCATAATATAAAAATCACTAAATTTTTTGAAACTAAAAGCTTTCTCGTTTCATATCATCCAAACAGAAATTTACAAACCAACAGTTCTTCACTGTCTAAATACAATCCTCCAAAAAGGAAAACTACTACAAAAGTCTAACT
>JANIJH010000006.1:62010921-62022234 GCA_024520975.1 Erythroxylum areolatum | reverse complement strand
TTCTAGCTTTTGAATCTCTAGCCTTTCTTGAAAATCACTAACTTTTTTAGTCTTCGACTCCGACTCGTATTTATAGCTTTCATCTTCAATTGCTTCTTGATAATTGCTTCTTTCTTCTTGTTTTCTTGATCTTTAAAGAAACGGTTATTCAGTTGAGTTCTGTAACTTACTCAAACTGATTGATCATCTGATGTGGTATCGGGTCTTCATCTTCGATTCTTTCATCTCATTTTCTTCCGTCTCACTTCTATCGTCTCATTTTCAGCTTCGGTTCATCTCATTTCTTTCGTCTCATTTTCTTCAGTCTCATTTTGCTTTCTGCTTCCGTCTCATATTCTATCGTCTCATTTTGCTTTCTGCTTCCGTCTCATTTCCATCGTCTCATTTTGCTTTATGCTTCTGTCTTATTTCCATTGTCTCACTTTCCTCCGTCTCATTTGGTATCTGCATTATTATTTGGTCTTCATCAAAATTATTAATCGTAAAGTCATTTTGACTTAACATATGTTTAAGGCAAAATATATCCCATTAAGTCCTATTCATTGATGCATTCACAAAATTCATGATATGCAATCTAAACACACTAATATAACAATATGTAAAATTTAAACTCAAAGAAAAATACACAACCCTCCCCACACTTAAACATCACATTGTCCTCAATGTAAGAAGGGTACACAAACACCTAGGGGAAATAAAACACAATATACAGAAACAAGAAAAAATACTGACAAAAATGAAAAGAAAGGGTTAGAACATGAAATCATCATGGTGACTAAGGTGGTGATGTGTCAGAGGCGGAGACCAAATGCGCTTGATGCTAAGCTGGCTTTCCCATCTTATAATTGATTTAGAGAAAGTAAGAGAATTAGTAGGTAGTGAATTTCAAATCATTGATATTTATTTATGGAAATGAAACAACTTTAACTGCATAACAATTTAAATCTAACCTCAACATGCTAATTTATGCTCATTAGCTTGACCTTGTATCATTGGAAATTTAGTAAGGATCAATTATGAACAGATTGGTTCCACTCTTTTTGTTCAACATCAATTTTGTAGCCTGTAAGTAAGCTACAAATTGCAAAATGATTAGAAGGATAATATTGATAAAGTTGAGAAAAATAATTAATTTCAATAATGTCCTTTTCACTAACAAATTGTTAATAAAATAGGGAATAATGAAACTCCCTGAATCTTCCATCGAGTCCAACAGTTTCTCTTATAAGAAGGTGAGTTGCTCTCTTTCTTCCTTAATCACTTTTGTCTCCTCTACTTCTTCTGCTTCATGAATAGAGACTTTCATGGCTTCTTCAAACTTGATGTCTATTGTCATTTGTTCTTTGTCTAATTGTTCTTTCAAAGATTCGAGCATATCAAATTTTTTGAATAAGTCGCGCTCCTCTAGATTCTTTAATACATCATTCATGATGAATGTCATTTGGTCATCACTAATCTGAATTATGAGGTTCTCTTCATGGACCTCCACCCCAAAGTGTCATTCCCCATTATTGTCTGGTTTTATCCAAGTCGATGTGTCGTCTAATTTATGCCTAGTTTTTTTAAGAAGTGAAAAAACTATAGACTATAAGAATTAAACTAATCGCCTCCTCGACAAAGGTGTCAAAAACTTCATCGAGTTTTTGATGTGTGTAAGTTTTAATAAATACCCTTGATAATCCACAAGTGCATGGTTAAGGTGTCGATCCCACGAGGAAGGATAATTTAATCCTAAAATCTAGGGTCAAAACAAATCGTAGAAATTCAAAATATAACAAAAATAAAACAAGAATTCGATTCATTCAATCAAATCAAATCAAAAACTAATCACAAAATATTAATAATTCAGTAATTTCAACACACACCCAAGAATTAACCTAAGGGAATTACCAACTGAGAAATATAAATAATGTATAGTCAGCATAAGATTGAACAAACCTAAAACTTTTAAGCGTGTTGGTCAACTTCAGAAACAAATTATAGGGAGCTTGACAAAGCCTATATCAAGACTTACATATCGGGGGTAAAGTCATGTACTCTTCTTCGTCAAGATCTTCATATAGAAATGCTTTATGAACATCCATTTGGTGCACTTCTCAGTTTCTAATGGTTGAGATAGTCAAGAGAGTACGTATTGTAGCCATCTTAGCAACATGGGTAAAAGTCTAGTTTTACTCAATATTAATTACTCGAGTGTTACCAAGAATTAGTAAATGAGCTTTAAAATGTTTAATAGAGCCATCTGAATTATATTTGATCTTATATACCCACTTATGGATAATAGCCTTTTTTCGGAAGGAAGTGTTTTAATCGTCTATGTCTTATTTTTCTCCAAAGCATCTACTTCACACTTTATGGTCTCTCCCTATCATGGGTCTTAGACTGTGTCAACATATCTAGTGAGCTCTACCTCAGTAACAAATGTAAGAAAAACTTTACGTTTGGTAGGAACATGATCACATGCCACATAATGTGTAATAGGATATAACATACCCACAGACAAAAAAAATGTAGATGAGATGGGTAGGTTTAAACAACGTATGGTGGTAGTGATATAACCTCTAAGTCGAGTGGAAGGTTGTTTGATGTGATGCCTATAGCCAAGTAACTTTAAAGATGTTGTTCCATCCTCAATACTAAAACCTCATTCATTGCGTCAACCCCTACTTTATGCTCATCCTGCACATTCTCTTTATTTTCATTTCCCTCACCCCTTTCTCCATCTTGTTAACTCCTCCTATCACGTGACCATTACATGCGTGATGTTCGAGACCTTGTGACTACCTTCCACTCATCTAAATAATGCGGTAAATATCCTGAGGTGAGATTTGTGAATTTAAATGGTTCATTGTTATTTATTTTTGCAAAAGAAAACTGACTCTCTACATCACGAGAGATAAAGCTCCTGTAACTAATTCATACAAACTCTATCCTTTCTTAGTATATAGGTAACCCACAAAGATACATCTTCTACTCTTAAGCCTAAACTTGTCCCGATAATATCCCCATTAGTGTCCATAACACAAACACCTAAATGTTCCTATACACGGGTATGAAAAGGGTTTACCATACAAGATTCCATGAGGTGACTTTCCCCCATTCAAGTTAGATGGAGTTCTTTTAATTAAATAACCCACAGCTAAGATACATTCTCCCTAAAACTTGTTCGGTAAGTGAGCTTGAAAATGTATTGCACGTCTAACATTAAGTATATGATGTTTCCTTTCTACCTTACCATTTTGTTACGGAGTTCCAACACACAAGGTCTGAAGTAAAATCTCATTCTTAATGAAATATTTATTAAGAGGGGAAAACTCTATTATGTTTTCACTCTTTATTATTTTCATTTTGCAATTGAACTAATTTTAGGTCATAGCATAGATATTTTTAACAATTTTAGTGACCTATATTTTATCACCCCATTAAACAAACCCACACAACGTTGAAAAAATCATTAACTGTAGTTAAAAAATAATGTGCCCCATATGAAGCTAATACTTTACACCATGCATCATAATATACTAATTCAAAAGGTAAAACAACTTTATTATTACTCAAAGGAAAACTAGTACGAGTATGCTTGGCCTTAAAACAAATATCACACATTTTATTTTTTCCACTATAACTACTACTAGCAACACCAAACAATAATTTAACAATTTAAGAAGTAGATTACCTATGTTTGAATGTGTAAGAACCCACTACTTCCACTCAACTTGCATTTGCTCACAACATCGTAAGACCACAGAAGTAGTGAACCCCATTTTGTGGCCTACCCAAATCAATCACAGTCCTTAAAATGCAGTCTTGTATCACAAATAATTTTTCAGTAAATATGACATCATATTTTAAACTTGTAGAACATTATGTAATATGATTCCTACTCCTAAGTTAATTGAGCCCTCTTGTACCACTGTCATTGATTTCCCATTTAGCAATCCAACCGGAGAAGTCACTATATCTCTCGTGTTGATCTAAAATTTTCCACTTCTTATCATATGCTAAGATGCTTTTGTATCCAACAACCAACACAAGGAGAGGTTCTTTCCAATCAATTTTTGGTCAAAGAGGAACCAAAGCTTTTATGAGAATTAATCATTGACACAAAGGTAGCCTACTATTTATCCAAGAGCTTCAACAAATTTACCTTGTCTTCTCTTTGAGGCTACGTTGTTTCTGCCGCTGATCTACCACTTTTGAGATCCTGTATTGTGTTTTCCATAGTACCACATCCTCACCCTATGCCTTCCCTAACACCATTATTCTTACCTTTTCCATGACCACCACCTTGCCCAATTGACCTCCCTTCCAGATAGCCAATGATTTTGTAAAAATCTTTCGCCTCATGTCTTGACTTTTTACAATTCATACAAACTACCTTTGTATTTTCTCCATTACTTTGTGACATATTGAGAATTTGAACCGTAAATTCCACTAATTCAAATCACTACTCTCTCACACATGACCCTTGCTTGTGCCTTTCCTCCTAAATAACAAGTCCATAGGCTTTACCAAGAGATAATAAAGGCTTCACAATTAATATGTTGCTTCGTGTCTAACCATAGAGTGCAGTGTGAAAAGTCGTGAGAAAATCATGCACCTTTTCTTTCTCTCTCATCAAGGTATTGTTAGGCAAGGTTGCACTTGCACCCTCTGCAATGACACGTAAGTACCTTCACATAACCGACAAGTTCCTCTCACATCGCCGCTAAGTGTCCAAAATGAGCAACCAGAATACTTGCCTACTATTTACAATTTTTAGTGGCCTCCTTCAATTAATGCAGTTTTACACCATTACTAACTGAAAAATGCTCTTTCAAGTCATCCTAGAGGTTTTTCATGTTATCCATATAGGTCAATATGGATCATATAGTAAATAGAAATCATAATCCAATATATAAGTACCAAATTTATTTATGCTCCACCAATCGTCTATTTCATCTAAATCATCCACGGGTTTCTGTGGAATTCCATTAAGAAATCATCCGTTTCTCTTTACCTTAAACGCATTTTGCATGGCCTTACACCACTCTTTATAATTTGATTCCCTTTTGAGAATCATCCCGGAAATGTGCCTTGACTGTCTTTAAGATGAAGATAGTAGGGCAATGTTGAATCCAACATTTTGCTCTTCTTACCTTCTCCACTTAAACCCTCACCTTTCATATTCCTTTCAGCCTCTCTTTAGTTGAATATGACAATTAGCAACAAATAAACCAAAACCAAGGCAAATGTAAGCTGGCATGTCTAAGCTACAAACATATTGATAATAATGGCTTAAAGACCAACAAATCAACATGCAAGGCAAAGGCAAGGCAGAACCAAACCTAATTCAACATATTGTATAATGACTGTCGTCAATTGAGAAGCTGGAGATACTTAGGTGCCATCTAAGCACTTAGATTGACAATGAGAAATTAAGACTAGGCAGCTATTATAACCCACTCTGATACCATAATAAATTTATAAGGAGAAACTATTTTTATTTGTTTATATCTCTAACGAATACATGCACGAATGTACATCCTTCCAGAACCACAGAAAATCTCTTAATATCATGCTAACTATCTCCATGAATCAAACTGATAAGAGTGTATCCAAACTAACTCCTAATCACATCATGATATACCAAGTATGTTTACATAATGTACATAGTATGATCCAATACTTATATTATTAAAGACTCGAGAACGATGAACAATAAAATGAAAGTCTCAAATTTTTTAACATTGAAACAAAGAGAGAGACTTTGACTGATGATGTCAATAAAGAACATCTTCTTAAGCATGAAGATTACAACCCAAACAATAATCAATAGCGTAACTAATGATCTCATTAGTGGAAAGAACTTCGCACAATCTGGGCAAAAGTGATGCTTAAAATGACTTAAAAGTTACTATTCAAAGTCAATCCGCTTATGCTTGTACTAACTGTCACCATAAGTTTCTTTTTTCTTTGTCTCTACCAAATCTCTTAATTGTGTTTTCTTTTGAATTGATTATTTAGAAATTGAAAAACATATTAATTAATATGGATAATCAAATCAACAGCGTTAACAAAGTGTCCAATAGCAAATTATTTTTGTGAAATTAAAATTTTGACTATTTTATTATCACTTTTTAGAATTCAGGTTATAATTGAAAGATATAATAAAATTTGAAATTTTAATTAAAAATATAAAAAAAAAATTAATAATTAACTCTTAAATAAATTAAAACACATAGGATAGCAGACCTGCACTTGATATCCATCTCGGAATTCCGTTTAATCTTCAATATTATAAATGACTAGTAAATACGATAGCATCTTCAAATTCTTGTCGGAATTTTCGCTAATCTTCAACAGAATTTTGTAAGACAACTTTGCTTGATTTCACATTTAAATGTAGAAAATTTCCTGATGCCATGGAAGAATGAAATAGTTAAATTACAAACCGAGAATATTCCAACAGTGTTGGAGCATTTCTGGAAACTTATTTTTACATGATTTTTCAGATCACAGTATAGCAATTGCACTGACTAAAATTCCATCCTTCAGAATAAAATTCATCATTGATTTTTATCAATAGCAAATTGTTGAACGACTCGTCATGACAAACAGTTGCAGCAAAACCGTTACTGGTTAAAATTTATCCACACAACATTGGGCAAAAACATAGAGATAGTGGTCAGTTCTCTCTCATCAAAATGAACGAATCAGAGCCCTGAATAAGATGGAAAGCGTACTTAATGGTAAATTGGTAATCCAAGGTGCATTTGCTATCACTTTCCACGGGTATACGATATACCCTTGTTCACTATTGAACGTTGTCCAGAGTTCCCGCCTGGAGCAGACTGCTATCATGCTGCACTCTCCCAGTGATCTCCAAGCACAGACCATTCGGAAGGCTCTTAGTTGGTTGCTTACCCTTACCAGGCTTCTTAGTAGGGCCTGGATCAATAAAAATTGGTTGTATTCTAAGATTAGGGTTTGGCTTAATTCTGTTCACTTCTCTCTCTCTTTCATCAGGTGGTCGTAATATTCTGTTCTCTAACTTTAGTTCTGAAGCTTCATCTTCATTCACCAAAACCTGTAAAATATATGCATTTTCAAGATCGTAAATGGAACAAAACAAGTCAAAGATCCTCGACATGACAAGTTTTTGACAAAAAGGAAAACTTTGAGCAACCCCTCGTAATTTATAGCTCAACAGAACTCTGAAATGCAAAATTGGAACAGCTTGTGGAATGATCCAACTAGACATTACTACGGATGAGTGTCTAGGCCAAGAAAGGTGTAATCAAGGTGCAAGTTCAACATGCAAAGAGAGTGATTTCGATTTGCCCCTAGAGCGAGAATCTATAAGAGAGGGTTGAGACTAGAGCGAGAATCTGTAAGAGAGGGTTAAGACTTATGGCAGTGACCGAGTAGGACTTATTCTATGATAAACAAATGAATCTAAACAAGAATATCAGGACAGCCGATCCTAAGCTAAGAAAAGTGGTACTAGGACCTTCAACTAAAGGTGTAAGATCCTCCCCCCGTTCTAACCATCCTGAATGAGGAGTGGACAAACAAAATGCAGAACATATCAGAGATGTTGATACTTTCAGGGGAAAAGATGAGCAATGCTACACACAGGAAAGTTATGATCAAGTAACCTCCTATTTGACGCTTAGATAATAGAATAATATTGCAAGAAGTCTGCTGACGAGTACCTTTCGACCAACCAAATCAAACGACACAACTACTTTGCTTCGTTTGGCTTTTTCAGCTGCTTCTATCTCCTCTTGTTTCTTCTGCAAAAGCTCTTTTTCCTGAAACAAGAAGGCATTGACAGATGAGTTTATGTACAGATATGAAAGTGTGGTTACAACAACAATGTTACACTAACTTCGATACCTCCTTTGACAGCCAGCTGTTACCCTCAATCTCATAGTAATCACTTTGGTCATCAATAACAGTTGTACGTGCTGCAGCATTGCGGTCATACTCAACGAGCCTCTTTGCATATGCTTCAGCAGCTGCTTCAGCATCTGATACTGGAGGCAAATCTTTTTCGAGGCCAGCATATGTACTCCCTTCCTTTAAAACAAGGGCACCACAAAAATTGCAAGGCCCCTCTCCTTCTTGTTCACAAACAATCTTGCCACATGACAAACAATTGCTAACCAATCTGTGTTGACGGGCTTGGCATGAACATGGCTTCCCTCGTTGAAATACAATTGAACCTTTAGCAGCTTCTGCAAGCGAAATTACTTTTCCAGTTTTCTTCTTCCTAGAACCAGCATGGCTTACTTTCTGGTTTTTCTCACTGATTTCAATAGCAGCTCTGGATTCTTGAGAACCAGTCATTTGCATTTCTGAATTATGACTGGGAACTGCACCCTTTCTTGATTCAGCTTGATAATTGGAAACTGAAACATCTTTAGGTGTTCTAGAAGGTTTCTTGATTCCATTGCCTTGCCTTGCTTCTATGGGTTGTTTGACATATGTTTGGAATTTTGACGTCTGAGAAGCAGGTACACTACCACTGAGATTTGAATAACCTCGACGTTGTAAATATTCATCAATCACAATTTTTCCTGCTTCTTGCCCAATAATATTCTGCAAAAGAAGATAAAATGAGAACTTCAAACACAGACTTTGGCACTGCATGCTATAAAACTCAAGTCAATTGTGATAGGAAATAATGCAATACTTTTGTTAGGAAATATGTCTTTCACTACATCTCCATTACATGATCACATGGTTCACAAGACTGCCAATCCATATTTCAATCCTTTTGACTAATAACTTGGGCAATAGAACAAAAAGTAGAAGCCAATGCAAGAAACTAAAACATAATGATGCAGAACGAAATTGTTGCATCTTTCAGGGGGTTCATCTACTCAGTAACAAATAGAAAGCACAAACATAAGTGTGTTAATGCCTACTGGGACTGACTCTTGAGAACATACACTTGTAGGAAATTCTCTCAAGAAGCAACACTATTATGCCTACACCATTATTTGACAGGCTTTACACACAATTAAAAACCCGGAGCTTGCTTCTGGTTCCATAAGCCTCAGAAAGCGTGTTACACAACTTTAATGAACTCGTCAAGCACTGAACGTCCTCATCAAGCAAATACTATTGAGGTAAGAGACACAGAATTGATCGTTGACATGTCTACACTGAGGCACTCAGGACCCTATTAGATAGCTAACTGATGTCGAGAAAACACGAAATGCAATCAGTAAAACAAGAACTAGCACTAAAACAACCACAAAATTGAAATCAAGAAATGATTGTTGGATTGTATCATGCCAATAAATAAGTTACGGGTGTAACCAACAAAAATTATATCCCAAAATCGATGTACAAGCAAGAATCCAATCCATGTTAAATGAACCAAAGAATTGAAACTCGAAGCAAAAAAAGAAAACTCCATTAACAAAAAAGTAATAATATCGAGATTTATATGGAGCCGGAGAAGAGTTACATCAAGATATTCCTTGGCGTCAAGGGGTTGAGCGAGCTCGCAATATGAGACCAAGCCAGAGATAACATCCCTATCCAAATCCAACCCATTCTCTACTCTCTTGCACAAATCAATCAGCGACTTCTCTAACCACTCTCCTGGTGATCCCATTGCCCCGCTCTCTCTCTGTGTTGCGTGTTGCTATGTTCCTATAATTGTTCTATGATGCCATTACAGAGAAAGAGAAAATAAAAAGTTGCTCTTGCTGCGATACAAATAAAAGGTGTGATCCCACATAAAATCGGGATGAAAGCATTTTAACAGCCGATGGGCCAAACGGGGTAAGAGGATTTATGAACTTCGAGAACCTACTTAAGCAGTCAACGTGGGAGTTATTTAAAGTAATTTTACGGATTAATTATATAAAATTTTTTAATAATATTTTAATTTTAAACTTATTATGAAAATAATTCAATATTAAATTTTAAAGTAATTATCTTATTCCTTAATTAAGTATATATACTAAAAGCGAGTTGGGATGAACAACCACGCAATCCATCCCTGTCGTCCGTTTAATCGAGCGGCTTATATTCTTTATTATTTTGTTTATTGAATGTTGTCCCCTCACATGATACATTTAATAACCACGCAATCTTCTGACGGAATCTTGAATGTTGTGTCCTCTCAGACGATATACTTAATAGCCATGCAATCTTCTGACGCAATCTTCAGACGCCTTATTTTGTCAGGCGACCACGCAATGCATGCCTTTGTGACTGCTTATATGTGTCCTTTCTCTCTCTTAGGTTTTTCCTATCCGCCCTTGCCTTTTTCTACTTTCTCACTTCTTTCGTTTCCAGCTGTGGTCAGTTTTCCTTCTTGATGAGTTTTCCTTCTCGCTTCTTTTTTGTATTTTATATTTTAGTTTTCGTTTTTTACTTCCATTTCAATGGTAGAGCTGTCAGCAGATCAATCGGCACCGAAGGATGGAAGCGACGGCGTTTTAAAGGAACAAGAGTTGGGATGGACGACCACGTAATCCAACTTTGGTATCAGCTGTAGTTTTATATTTCCGTTTTTTACTTTCGTTCACGTTTGATTGTGTGCACATTTCCTTCCAATTCCATTCACTTTTTTTTTATGTGTACAGATGGCCTACAACTTTGGAAAGTTTTCGTCTTACTTTCATTTCCTTGCTGCCGCTGTTGTTGTTCCGTTAAAACGTTATCGTTTTCATCCTCCGTTTTTGTCCCACTGGTTGTCGATCCGGCACCGATTGATCTGCTGGCAGCTCTACCGCTCAGCTTCAACGGCTGCTTCCCAATCCACCTGCAGACCGGATCGCCGTTAACCTTAACCACGTCCCCACATTACGCTGATTCATGTCTCTTTCCTCCGTGTAAAGACGCTTTCTTAGTGCTTTTAAGGGTGATCTGATGAGTCTCTTGAGCCTCTTCTTGCTCATTGCCTCATCTTCTCTTATCTCTGTCATAGTGGTGGTGGTTTTCATAGCTGTTGTTGCTGTCGAAAGAGTATCAGTGGCATTGCTACATATCTCGGAGGTAGGGATGGCAGTGGGTTTTCAACCCGATTAATATCCGCACTATCCGACCCAATGGATTTGGATATGGACAGTAAATCGTAAAAACCGATAGATATGGATATGGATATGGATATGGGTAGAGTAAAACCCGAACCATGGATACCCATATCCTACCCGTTTTTTATTAACTTTATTTTTTCTATTTTTTCTTGAATATTTATGGTTATAATAAAATATTAAAATTTTATACAAAGAAACAACTTTAAAATCTCCACTTTACTCCTCAGTACTCACATTTTTCATCATATTTTATTTTTCTTATAGGATG
>JANIJH010000006.1:61981863-61992890 GCA_024520975.1 Erythroxylum areolatum | reverse complement strand
TTATGTGACTGGGTGAGCCATCGATGATGGTCACTCATTGAGTTCGCAAAATTCACCCAAAATTTGCAAATATTTTTCAGGAATCAAAAGAATATCCCGTTAGGCCAACGGGAGTATACATACAGCATTCAAGTGAATGATAGAGGTCGAGATCAGTTCGCGTCTGCATCTCTATTTTCATTCATTTTCATATGAAAGGATGTATTCTAAGATTTCTGTATTATGTTTATTGATCAAATTTGATTTATGATAATATTTCCAAAATGGAAAGGGTTGCAAATGAAATTGATTTCTGAGTGCAATTATTGAAAGTGTGATTGAAAATGTTTATGAATGAAAGTAAGCCCTATGTGAAAAATGATTTCTGTAAAAGTGTGCATTGTTTTAAAATAAAAATTTTTTATTGCAAAATTTTGACTGATTGAGTGTTCTAGCACACCACCCTCACGGGGTACGAACTCGGATATCGCCCATCGATGTCAGGTTCGGGTCTTACAGGAGTGAGGTGTTACATATTTTTAAATCAATTTGCATGGCCATTTTATCACCGAAAAAGAAGGATTTAAGCAAAAATTTCTTTTAAACAATTGTTCCTGTATGTCTTAAGTTTCTAATGACGCCAAGTTCATGCAATTTGGTTTAGTATTGACTATGCACAACCTAATGATCAATATTCAAGCTTCATTCAGCTACTCTCTAAAACATATTTTCAGATCGATTTGCCTGGCCATTTTGACATGGAAAAAGAAGGATTTAGGCAGAATTTCTTCTAAACAATTGTTCCTATATATCTTAAGTTTCTAACGACACCAAGTTTATACAATTTAGTTCAATATTCTGCAAGTTATACACAAAATACCACTAATTGTTCCCAAACTGCAACTGCATCTAGTACTTAACTTCAAATCAAAATTTGAAACTCTTAAAGACATAATTCAAATTCGATTTCTCTATGAAAAATGTAGCCATATGTTCTAATTTAATCCAAATTAACAATCATCCCATTTGGATGTCTATAGTTCAAGATATGGCTAAAATACAAATGCATGTTCAGTAAAAACACTCATCTACCATATTCCAACACAATTCATCACCATTTTCATCCTAGTTCATCCATTTTGCTTAGTCTATCATTTCTAACTTATATCGTCATTATTTCCTCTTTATTCCTACTTTCATTTTAGTTCAATTTTAATCACAAACAAATCATACTCTATTTTTGATCATAATACTAAAAATAGAACATTTCCATACATATATATTCATTACTAAATTTCTACACCCTTTTCCTACACCATTATTAGTAATCTTTCTATTTCAAACTCATGAAATATTAATCATCACAAACACAAAAATAGGACGTCAATATTCTCATTCTTCATCCATGATGCAAATGTATAATGATCACTATTCTCATGATCATATAATATCAATTAATCAACATATTTGTTTCATATTCGTACAACTCATGAGAATTAACATGTTACTTACTTGCTAAAACTCAATTTCTTCAAAAACACTAGGAAGCCCTAACTTTTCATGTAACCCATGTACACCACTTACTATTATTCTTATTAATATTAATTTTATTTATTATTTATTAATTATTAAATTCCTTACTATTATTAATTTTCTTCTTCTTCTTCTTCTTATTGTTATTATTATTATTTTATTATTTTTATTATTTTTATATTTTTCTTATTCTTATTAATTTTTTTCTTCGTCACCACCTTAATAAGGTGATGTGACAAGTCACCACCATGCATGACTACTTAAATGTTAGTCACAACTAGAGTCACGAGGTCACTTAATTAGTCACCTGGCTAGACATGGGGTGACTTAATTAGTCACCCCCATGTTCCTACTCCCTGATGTTTCCTCTCTACTAAATGCTAGTCACAGAGGTGACTTAATTAGTCACCCCCATGCACGGAGGTAACTAATTAAGCCACCTCCGTGACTAGCATTTAGTAGAGAGGAAACATCAAGGAGTAGGAAACAACAGGGAGTTGCACAATCATGCACAAGCACGATCGTAATAGAGAGGAAACATCAGGGAGTTGCATGAAGCATGACCGTGACAGAGAGGAAACATCAGGGAGTTGCGCGATTGTGTCATGATAGAGAAGGTGCATTAAGGACTTTCTTGTTATTATTATTAAATTCTTTATTCTTATTAATTTATTATTATTATGAATAATTTTCTACTTACTATTATTCTTATTATTATTAATTTTGTTTATTATTGTTGTTATTGAATTCCTTATTATTATAAATTATATTTATTATTATTATTAAATTCCTTATTATTATTATTTTTCTTCTTCTTGTTATTATTAATTTTATTATTCTTATTATTATTAATTTTCTACTTACTGTTAAATATTATTATTACTACTTATGATCATCATCATCATCATTAATTTTCTTCTTCATCTTCCTAATTTTAATATTAATAATAATAATATTATTATTAAATTCCTTATTATTATTAATTTTCTTTTTATCGTATGACTTTCCAACATTTTGTAGTGGTTAATTTTTCCTGGTCCGACTCATGTTAGCATTCATTATATAGTCGCAATTGCAATATAAAATAACAATATAATGATATTGAAAATAAATATAATATAGGGCTTTAAATTGCTAAAAAGTTATTTAGTTGAACAAAAATTAACTTTTAGCTCAATTTTAAACAACTAGACAAAATATTTAAACTTCAACATAACCTTCATTGTGTGGCAAAAAACCTCCTCACCGACCCAACTCTTTGAGAAGGCAAAACAGTGAAAAACACAAGCATTTGTGTAGGATAATCAAAAATTTTGCCTAAAGCAATATCCCTTTCATCATCTGTGAGTCCCTTTATCTCACCCAATGCACTATATAACTGTTCAACTTTTTGTTGAATATACATTTCAGTCCCAATACTTTTACACAATTTATCTCCAATCTGATTCATAGTATCACTCATCTTCCTGGTAGAAACAATAATGTTATCTACACAGTTTACTTCTCCCATATTATTTCTCCTTTTTTTCCTCCTTTCTGAAATATTTTCAGCTTGTCTTTCAAGATATGATGCTTAAGGTTGGGTAAAGTACTCATCTATATCATACAAACTATGCTCATATTGATCTTCACCACCTTCATTTGACTTACCTACACCTTCTTACCTTTCCATTTCTTCAAGAATAACTACAGCAGTTTGTGCATCATTTCTAGTTGCATGATCTTCTCGATAGATTCCAGTCAATTCATTATAGAAAGGAAAGTTCTTCCTTCAAAATTGAGCAGCATCTTTATGACTCTGACAAGATGAAAAAAAACATCAATAATTTATATAAATGACAAGAAAGTAGTTAAATGAAATACTTAAAACAGGTTAAAAGTTCAATACTTATACTTAAGTAAGAATCCCATACATGATCTTCAGTAATGACCATCTTCCTTTCGGTATCCCTTCCATATCCACTAGTATCTTTCCTTATCATATCATAAACAATGCTCCACTCTTTCTTTAAAGTATTAATCCTAGACTCTACGTGAGGTTTGACTTTTAAGTTTGAATTAGGAAGCTTTGTTGCTACCATTCTTTCTAATTCATTGAGATACTCAACTTTAGATATAGTATCAACATTGTACATTCCCACATTATGCAAATCAACCATACAGGAAACTATCACAATATCCTCATCATAGTTCCATTTTCTTTTTGTTCCTTTTGAACTTTGAGAATCAATAGTTGAAAGGGAATTCATTGACATACTTATCTACGAAATTAAAGCAATATTGATAAATTAAAAATAAACATCATAATAAAGGAAACATTCATAAAATTCTTCATACCAGTTAACATTAATGATCAACAGCTTACAAAAACATTCATATAGTGTTCAATAACATCGTACAATATAAACAACAAAGAGTACAACAACTTACACAAACAATAATATAAAACCTCATAACACTCAAACATAATAAAATACCTAAAAAATGTCAATTCTCATTTTTCCTAGATGTTCACCATTCATTGAACATTTTGTGTGCCAATTGATTTCTCCAATTTATCCAAGCATTAGTTGGGTCAATATCAGTTATACACTCCTCCTCAACATCTAGATTGGTGTGAAAATAATCCCCTAAATCACTTTCCATTGGATCAAAACTCATCTCCTTCCTAATAAAATTATGAAGCAAACAATAAGCTATAATAATTCGATTGTCTCTTTATTGGATAAAATGATGGACTCCTAAAAATAGCCCTCTAATTTTTAATAACCCAAAACACCTCTCAATTACATTGCGTTCAGTTGCATGTTTCATATTAAAAAATTCATCTGGAGTTTTTGGTTGGTAACCTTGACGCCATTCATACAAATGGTACCTTTGACCCCTAAAAGGTGCAAGGAAGCCCTCACAATTTGTATAACCTACGTCAACTAGGTAATAGCAACCTATATAACAAAACACTACATAAGTTATATAAAAAAACACTACATAAGTTATTCAATGTATATTATCTCATATACAAAATTTAAACAACCTCCTTATATCATATAGGAAAGCTTACCATAAGGCACTTTTAATTTATGTCTCCTAGTAATTACATCACAAAGAACTTGACCATCAGCTACTGACCCTTCCCAACTAGGAAGAACATTAACAAATTGCATATCAGGTGTGCACACACCTAACATATTTGTTGCTATATCGCCCTTACGAGTTTGAAATCTAGGCTTATCTTTAATTGACTCATTAACCCTCATATGTGTCCCATCTAGAGCACTTAAGCAATTCTACAATTCAAATGAAATAAAAACTAATGAGGAACCTTAATCACATTCACAATATTTTCTTATAACAGTAATATGGTGATTATCTACCTTAAACTACATCCACCGATCGTGCATTTAAAACATTATGAAACGACTTACTAATTGTCTCATTTGACCTTCTAAAATTTTTCCTAATAACTCAATTTTTAACATGATGAGCAATAATATGTGAGAAAATTGCTACTTGTTCATCAATAAGCATGTTTTTTGTTGACTTTAATCCTCCTATACTTTCTAGCATTTCACATAGTTTCAAAAAAGCTTGCCTATTCATCCTAACCATTGAAATACATGACTCATCATTATCATGCACAATTTGCCTCACATAATCTCGATTTGCATAAAAATTTAGAAAATTACTTTTACCCCTTGGCCTATAACTATATAAAGAAGCCTTTGATGCCAACAAACTGAATAGCGAACTAAAAACATTACATAACTGCAACCATACAGTCAAGACAACCATAATCCTATTTGTTCTTTTGACATTTTTATGTAATCTTAAATTGAAATGAACCACGACTGGAAAAAATAAAATTTCTAATGTACTTACATAAATTTGTTCAAGCAATGTACAATGTAAGAGAACAACCATGGCATAATTCAAAATAGTTAAAGGCATAAAGTAGAGTAAGAGCGAAAAAAGAAGATAATATTTCCAGAGTTAATTAGTCACCCCCATGCATGGCTAATCATGGCTAGTGATTAGTCACCCCATGCAAATTCGTGGACACTAAAATGAAACAAAGGATTTGAAGCATGCTTGACGTAATTGAAGTTCTGTAACTTACATGTTTTCTTTTTACAGTTTAACATAAACATAATTTTCATACTAAAGCATTTAAAGAATTTTTATGATTTGTTTTAATTGCTGTTAACACCATTTATTCAATATTCAATTTAAAGTTCACTATATTAATGCTTCTTACTAGTCTTTACGAGATAATCTGCTATTCTAAAGAAGTTATGTTATGTAGTAGTGGTTTATTGGACAACAATTACTTATGTGTTCATCTAATATCCCTTTACAAATATATTGTTATATATATTGCTATGTACTACTATGTAAACTGCTATATATATCACTTTAGTTATTCTTGAGACTATATATTGCTTTATATGCCTTATATTTATTCTCAGTTTTCAACTTTATGCCTTTATCTATTTTTTCATATATAAAAACCAAAAAAATTTATCAACGCTCCAACAAGTTTGTTGAGGATCAAATTCTATTAAGATTAGTAATAATCTTCTCTCTAAAGATGATTAACAAATTTTCCCATCTTCCACAACATGAAGAAGACATATAGATGTCCTAACACATGGAACCAATCTCTCCAACTACATTCATACCATATATAGCCTATTGAAAGAAATAAAAATTTTGTTAATGGCTAAATTCATTCGCAACGAATTTTAACTACCAGTGGTTTCCTCTTCTAGTTTTTGCTCTAATGGAAATCTATCTGGGAACAAACTCTTCTAGTTAGTGCCATAACCTAGATAATGTAGACACCTACTACAATCCATGTTAATACCACACAGATAATGCATCTTCAATATAATTCATACCACCCAAATACCTCAGAAACCCTTCAATCATATCAATTAGAAATTAACATGTCCTAAGTAGTTCAGATGATTTTTCACTCTAACTTTAAACAAGTTGATGCAAGCACATTTAAGCAAGTTGACCCAATTACTTGACTACCACAAAGGGGAACAAACAGGCTATTACAACCCTTCATCAAACAGAAGACTCTCACAAATACAGGGAAGAGATGGGAAGCACATAAATTTGTCTCTTTCAATCTTGGTCAAGTTGATTGGAAGAGACAAGAAGGCCAAATAAACATAAAAAAAGTTATTTGGCTGATGAGGTAAGCCAAACAACTACATTGATAGCAAAAAAAAAAAAGTGACCAAGTTAGGTTCACAAGAAACATACCTATTTCGTGCAACTGGCAGGGAAATGTTAGATAAAAGACCAAACTGTGAAGACAGAGAGAAGAGATCTTGAAGATGAGAGTAAAGAGGACAAGAGTGAGGGAGACGAGAGCGTGAAGCGTAAAGGCGAGAGCAAGAGAGACAAGGATATTTTGGTCTTTAATGTGGTAATCTTTATTCTAACATACCCAGAATATGTAAAGACAAGGTTATGTCATCTTTATCCATTCCCCAAGTTCGTGGAATAATTAAACCTGGGAATAGTTATTCTAAATTTCTTTTTCTAACTAAACACAAGAATAGGTAATTTTGAGGAATACTTTAGGAATAGAATACTTATTCTGTTGAACCAAACATGCCATTAAGGTTGTTTCATATAAACCTCCTTATAAAAGGTTTCCATTTAGAAAAGTGTTTTTAGCATCCATCTAATGTAGTTCCATATCATAATAAGCTACTATTGCCATAATCACCCAAAATGCATTAAAGAAGGTAACATTAAATTTTATTCCTTCTTTTCAATTGAAACCTATGACTTCAATCTAGCTTTAAACTCTTCATCTTTATTCCTTCTTTTCAAGTGAAACCTATGACTTCAATCTAGCTTTAAACCTATAACATTAAAGTTCATATCATAATAAGCTACTATTGCCATAATCACCCAAAATGCATTAGAGAAGGTAACATTAAAGTTTATTCCTTCTTTTCAAGTGAAACCTATGACTTCAATCTAGCTTTAAACTCTTCATCTTTACTTTGAGAGTCATTCTAAGTCTTTTAACAATTACGAGGTAAATCTATAAGCTCACATACTAGATTATGCCAAACTACCTCATCCCTCATTTCATCACATCATAACTCAATATAAGGATTAGAAATAGCATTTGGAAAAATAACTACATCTATAAAATGACCTATATCATAGTCATTTTCACCCAAATAGACTATTTATTAAGATGATATTACGGATCTCCTTACTTTAATAAATCTTTTTAATTAAATTAGTTCAGGTTAATCTTGTACCATAAGAACTACATTTTGCAATTGTATTAGTTCTTGTTCCTATACTAGAATGGCACTAGGTACAGGATCCACTAACCTTTTCTTAATGGGTGAGGGATATGAAATAGCAGTTGTATTGACTCTACTGTTATCTGAAATATGAGAAGGACCATCTTCATCATAAACATAATATTCCAAAAACTTAAATATTTGTGACTATAATTATGGATCTTTCCTCTTTATAGTAAAATCTATGACCTTTAGAATGGTTAAGATAACCTAAAAAATATTATTAAGTTGAACAATAATTATTAAGATTATGCAGATGTACTTCAATAAGGTAACCAAATACACAGAGACGAGTAAGGCTTAGTTTCTACCTTTTCCAAAGTTTAAAAGTTGACTTTAATATCGACATACTATGGCTTCACCTTAAAAGTAATCTAAAAGCTTAGCCTTGTTGTATAGTCCTCATCGTATCCTATAGTATGCAATTTTGCCTTGTGACCACACCATTATGTATCGTAGTGAACTAAGTCACCATTTTATATGATTCTAAGTATTTGGCAAACTTTTTCTTGTTGTAAAACTCCATACATGTTATAATACTTACCTTTATGATCATATTTGACAATCTTGATTGATTTTTCATATTAATTCTCATCCTTAGTCTTAAAGATCTTGAATTTATCAAGAACTTCACATTTTTTATTAATCAAGAACATATAACCATAATGAGAGTAATCATCAATTAAAGTCAGAAAATATCTAGAATTACATATAATAAATGAATAAGGGCCATAAATATTAGTATGAATAATTTTCAGTAAACCATAACTATGAGTTAACCTCTTTTTCTATATTTTGGTCAATTTATCCCTATAATGATTAATACATATCTTTAGATTATTATAATCCAAATTTAGAAGAATGTTATCCTTAATCAATATTTTAACTCTGGCTATAAAGATGTGGCCTATCCTTTTATGCCATAATATGTATGATTTATCTTTTATCAGAGGTCATTTACAAATAACCTATTTAATAATAGACTAAGAAGTATAAACATCATTAGGGGTTAGACATATTTTATATTAGTCATATGATAAGAAAGTTGTACTAACATAATTCATATTGAAAGATAAAGTATACACTAGAATTTGCAATTACAAAATTGTAGCCTTATTTTTCTAAAATCAATACAAAAATAAAATTTCATCTAAAAGATGGTATATAAGAAGTGTCATATAAAATTGTTTTAAAACTAGTAGCTAAATTCAAACAAATAAATCTAACAGAGACGATATCAACTTCTTCATTATTGCCAACCATTAGTTTATAGTCATCTTTAGTTAGTTGCCGCTATAATATGAATCCCTATATTATGAAGGCAATATGAATAGAAGCCCAACCATCTAACAACTATAAACAAGATGTGGTTATAATAATATTAGTTTTGTGAATAACACAAGCTAAATGAGTTACCTGATAGTTTTTGTTTCTCTTTCTAGATTTTATATTTTATACGATCATGTTTTTTATGTCCCTTATTTTTAAAGAAGAAGTAATGCATACTCCTCTTAACATCTCTAGGGTCTTTTATAGTACTAGTATGTTTGTCACGACCTACAACCACATCAGACATATGACAACTACCACATACCCTAGCTAAAGATACTCATGGTACCCTTAACTCGACCATGCATGGCTAACTGAATATCTTTTGAAAATATTTGGACAACACAATAGTTGTATTTTGAAAATCCTAGAACTTAATTAAAATATCTGTAAATCAGTTTTAAACGTACTTCTATATTCACATTAAAAACTCTACCACAACTTCTGGACTTTTAAGTCCACTCAAGAGCAATCTCAATAATAGTGCAAAAGGTTTATATATAAGGTCATTTACAATCCACAAGATAATTAAATTTTAATTTACAAAATCATAAAGCATATCAACATAACCAACTTAAAAAAAACAGCTCATCAGTCACTATACAACAAACGTACAAAACAGAGACTACCCATGTGTGGTAATACCCTGAAAATGTCAAAAGACCGCATGATACACTCAGAGCTTCAAGCTCACCAAATTAACCTTCATGGTTCGAAAGCAGAGGGGGTGAGTAAATTATATACTCAATGAGTAGGAAAAACATATATCGTAAATAGAACTCAATACACACCAAGACGATCTAGATAACCTAAGGATGGTTTTTTACACATCTAGCATGCACATAACTACCTATGAAGTGAACATATATGATATAGAAACACATAGGCCTAGCCTATGACTTAACATATACTAGTTAGGAAACCACATAGGCCTAGCCTATTAATCTCTCATCCAGTGAACATAGGTTCCAGTTCCATTACACAAAAGCAGAAAAGCATCACACGTATAAATCAAATCTCATCAAGAAATCATATTGGCCCCTGAAATTTTTCTTATTATTTTTATTAAGTTAGGTATGACTTAAATGAATTTTGAGGTCTTAATAGATTAATTTTCAAGTTAATTATTATGTAAATGTTAGTAGGATTTTATTAAATTGGTTAGTTAAATTAAATTGTAAGAGTGTATATGTATAAGGGCAATTTTGACATTCATTAAAGCATTTTAAGACATAAGGCATAAGGTAAGGGGCAAAGTGGACATTTTATGCTCATTAAGGGTAGGATTGGAAGATGAAAATGTGGTATTGCTTATTAGGAAGAGAAGAACATGAATTAAAGGGAGCGAAGAAGAAAAGAAATGAAAATAAGAGAGAAAAAGAAGTGAGTTTCGGTGGTTTGAGAGGAAAGAAGAGAAAATCAACTAGGTTTCAATTTTTCTTAGCTTGCAAGAGAGATTTTGAAGTTGTTCAAGAAGAGAAAAAGGAAGAAGAAGAAAAGAGCTTCCTTTTGAGCCAAGAAACTCATTATTTGGTGAAGATTCAAGGTAAGTGCATTTTGGATTCTTTGGATTTTTGGAAGGGATTTAATCTATGGAGTTTAGAAAATGCATAGGTTTAAGTATTTTAGGATCAATTTTATTGAAGATGCTTTGTGCGTTATCAATTTTGCAACCCTATTGAATTTAGGATTTTTCCTATGAAAAGGGAATCAAGAAAGATAAGGGGAGCAAGGGAGAGACACATTTAAGCAAGCTATAAGCTAGAAATTCAAGGTGGGTTACATTTTTATAATTAAGTAATAAGCCATTAATGTTTCTTTCAAGAAATGGAAATAAATGAT
>JANIJH010000006.1:61958744-61981763 GCA_024520975.1 Erythroxylum areolatum | reverse complement strand
TTGCCGTGGCAAGGCCCCCCCTTCCCGCTGCTGTCTCGTTATGTTTTGTATGTTTTCGATTACTTCCTTCCCGCACCCTTACCTGGCGCCCCCGAAGGGCCACCTCGGGATGGGAATTCGGGACCCGGGCCCAACATTCGACACCCATCAAAGATACAAATTTGACCTGAAGAATGTGTTACAGACACAGAAAGTTAAAATTGAAAATAAATTGAAATGTGTGGAGAAATTAGAATGAATGAGTAGATAGTAGAATAAGTTAATGTGAAATCAGAGGAAATCGAATGAATTGAAAAAAAAATCATTCGAGAAAGGAAGTCAATTGAGAGATTGAAAATAACGTGAGACAATGTTAACTCATTGAGGAATTAGTTATTTAAGGAATTACGAGAACTAATCACAAGCATATGGAACTTTGGAAATATTTGTTCAAATTAACAATTGCCCCGACAATACTATGGTATTAAAGATTAAAACGATCCATGAAAAATTTAATGATATATTAAATGTATTCAAAAAGTTGAGAAGAATAGTTTAAATACTTGAGCAAAATCGTGTAAATCGTATGAGTAATGAAAGTATAGAGAATTTTAAGGAGTTATACTATTGAAATTAATTATATCATCTAGATTTGGAGATTTTATAGTATACAATGATGTTGTATAAGAGATTAGGATAAAATCTAATGTAGCATGATAAAGTGATTTCATATGCATGGAGACAATTGAATCCTCATGGGTTGATTATTTGATACATGAATTGAAATTTGCTGAAATAGTGATTACTTGAAAGTTGGAGACATTATATGTACAGAAACATCTTGGGTATATATAAATATATAGATTATTAAAGTTTGAGGTAATTACTGAGTTGAGAGAACTAAATACGACACTAAGACAATGGATAGAAGTACTGAAAGATTATGATTGTACAAATGAGTACTATACTGGTAAAGCTAGTGTTGTAATCAGATGTATTGAATAGGAAATTCAATAGCAGCGTATCACAAATTTAGATATTGGGGTTATCAAATCTAGTGCAATAAAGAGTGCAAAATGGAGTTGAAATTGGGGCAAAATGAAGCATTATTAGCTACACTGAAAATTAAGATCAGTTTCATATGAACAAAGGATTCAGAAATTGTGAATCTTACTAAAAAGTTGGAAATGAATAAGAATTTTGAGTTCGAATAGGAAGAATGATACTTTGTGATTGAAATAAGAAGTATGTGTACCAATAAAGATGATTAAGAAAAGAGATTATTAGATAAGCATAAATAACAACCCATAGTATACATCCTAGTTGGAATACGCCGAGATAGTGTTTAATGGCTAAGGAGGTAAAAGCAAATGACCATACTTGTGAGTTGCCAATGGTCTTGACTGTTGTAGATATGCTTAAACCTTATATTTTTGGAGTTTATAGAAATATAAGATCAATGTATAGCTTTGATTGACTTTAAGCATAACAATAATTATTGCAGTGATATCATTAGAACATTGTACAGGGTATTATACGACAAAAGGAGTCGTCTGCTCTTACATTTAAAATGAATAAGGCCTAAAATAATTAAAGGTCATAATTAATTAGAGATGTTATTGATAAGTGAAATTGATTTGTATTAGAAATTAAATGACTTAAGAAAAATGAATGAATTAGGTGGATCAATACCAAAGGTATAGAATACAGTGAGATAGACATAAGAGTTAAATGAATTGACACTATAGAGATGTGAACTATAAAGCGAAGGATGAATTGATTATAAGAGTATCACTTCCTAAGGTGTGCTTAGATTGAGTGCAAGATATGCTCAGGTTAGGATAAAGAAGCAATTAAACCTGGATTGTATTAGCTCATATAAAGTTATTAAGAACTGGACCATTAACTTATGAATGAGTGTTACTAGTAAAGATGTCTCAGACTCATAATGTGTTATATGTGAGTATGCTAAGAAATATCGATATGATCTGATATTGGTATTATCGACACAAGAAGTACAAAATTGAGAGTTATCAGAGATATATATATTGAGGAACTAGTTAAGAAAGTGAATGACTAAATAAGTAATAGAAAGACCTGGTAAGTTTATCGACTATAGTCATTTGAAAGAAATTATTGAGTGATGAAGTTAAATAGGGAAATGAAGGAGCATAAGAGGAAAGATACCCCTGCCCCTTAATCAGTTAGATAAGAATTTCGAGGATGAAATTGTTAAGAGGGGGAGAAATGTTGACCCCCAAAATTTTTCTTACTATTTTTATTAAGTTAGGCATGAATTAAATGAATTTTGAGGTCTTAATAGATTAATTTTTAAGTTAATTATTATGTAAATGTTAGTAGGATTTTATTAAATTGGCTAGTTAAATTAAATTGTAAGAGTGTATATGTATAAGGGCAATTTTGGTGTTCACTAAAGCATTTTAAGACATAAGGCATAAGGGAAGGGGCAAAGTGGACATTTTATGCTCATTAAGGGTAGGATTGGGAGATGAAAATGTGGTCTTGCTTTTTAGGAAGAGAAGAACATGAATTGAAGGGAGAGAAGAAGAGAAGAAATGAAAATAAGAGAGAAAGAGAAGAGAGTTTCGGTGGCTTGAGAGGAAAGAAGAGAAAATCAATTAGGTTTCAATTTTTCTTAGCTTTCAAGAGAGATTTTGAAGTTGTTCAAGAAGAGAAAAAGGAAGAGGAAGAAAAGAGCTTTCTTTTGAGCCAAGAAACTCATTATTTGGTGAAGATTCAAAGTAAGTGCATTTTGGATTCTTTGGATTTTTAGAAGGGATTTAGTCCATTGAGTTTAGAAAATACATTGTTTAAGTATTTTAGGATCAATTTTATTGAAGATGCTTTGTGGGTTATCGATTTTATAGCCCTATTGAATTCAGGATTTTGCCTATGAAAAGGGAATCATGAAAGACAAGGGAAGCAAGAGGAGAGGCATGTTTAAGCAAGCTATAAGCAAGAAATTCAAGGTGGGTTACATTTTTATAATTGAGTAATAAGCTATTAATGTTTCTTTCAAGAAATGGAAATAAATGATTTCAACTACTTTATTCATGTGCATTTATTGTTTTTTAAATGCTTAGAACATGTGTTTATATGAATTGTGTTATTGACTTATGAAATGAACGATGAAAATGATTTTAGAAAGAATATGAAAATGATTTTGAAAAGATATTATGTTTATGAAATCAAGTTTCGAAAAAGTACCATGTTTGGGCAACATGTTTATAAGTTGAAAAATGCATGATTATGTGGGTTTGGTTTGTCCATTCTGTATGTCAAGTGCACTTTGATTAAAGGCTTCTCACGCTGGCTGCTAGTGGCATGGAGCTCCTTCATAGACTCCCTTACATTTACAACTATGCAAAACCACTATATGGGATTGTGTTAGTTCATTTTATTCACGACTACATAGGATCATTACATGGGAATGTGTTAGTTCATTCTGTTTATGGACCTCCCAAACCATTTTGATGTGCTTATGTGTTGATAAATTTGTTGAATGCTAGGTTGCTTATAAATTGTTTGATAAATTGAGAATTGGGAAATATGTGTTTCATGATTAAATGTGAGTTTTCCAATGGTTTTTGCTAGTTACTGATTATAAAACTGTTACCCACGAGCTTTTAAACTCACCCCCACTCTCTTTGCCCTATTTAGGTAATGACTAAGAGATCAAGTGAAAGAAAGTCAAGGCATCACTCTGAATCTGAATGTTTTGTTTTGTGTTGGAGTAATTTAAGTAAAACAAGGTTGTAGTTGCATTTTGAGCAACTATCATTCAAGTATCTTTTGTATTTTGGGGATTTTGCGAAATGATGTATTGTGGCATGAAATGCTATTAAAGCTTTGTAAACTCTTAGCTTATGTTGTTAATGAAATATGAATTGTGTATGGGATGCCGAGTTGAAATTAGGTATACTTGAAGAAGTTATCAACTTAAGATGATGAATTTTGAACATGATTTGTTGTTATATATATAAGTGGGATTCTATGGAAAAGAAAGATAGGATTTTTGTGAATGATGAGAATTAGTTGTAAGCGATGAGTCAAATGAGTAGAGTTAGAGAGTTTAATGAAATAATATTGGTAGTTGAATGGTTATGCTCATGACATTCCAAGTTTGCACAGTGCAAATTTTAAGTTTTTCATAAGGGTAAAAAGTTTGTTTTGATTTTTAGGGAAAAACTATATTGTTCTAGGCTGAATTAGACAAAGTGTCTTCTTGAAGTTTTAGATTATCTTTTTAGCTTTCCAATGATATAAAGTATGAAATATTTGGATATCGAAGTTGAAAGATACGATCATTAGAAGTTTGTGATGTTGCTTAGGATGGACATATGGGACAGCTGCATTGATTTGAAATTTAGACCCTTTTGGAGGCAAAATATCTTTTTAGAATCATTCAGAAATTGCAGATCCATAAGACCTCTTTGAAAGCATCTTTGAATGACCTTAATCCAATATCTCTAGTAAAAGTTATGCCCTTTTTACCAAAACAGGTCTGAGAAAGAAATTAAAAAAAAGGGAAGTCACGATCACGGCTCGTTGTGATCGCGACTCAGCATAATTTTTTTCCCAAACCTGAACATGTTTGACTCTTTTGGCCATAAATTCACTGTCCGACCTCCAAATGACTTAGTTTGTGAACCAATGGCTTCCTAACACATTTCTCTATCTCTCCATAAAAATTGGTAGCCTTTGGTGTTGATTTGAAAAAGATTGATGAAATAAAGTGAGGGTATTGGTTGGAAAAGCATGAATTGGTTATGAACATACTTTGTCTTTTTAATCATATCTTGAGCTATAGTGCTCCGAATGAGATGATTGTTATTTAAACTAAAGGAGAGACATAGAGCTACAAATTATCTGAAGAAATCAATTTTTAATTCAGCCTTTAAGAATTTCAATTTTAGGATGGAAGTTGAGTATAGTGTATTGTTTCAGTATAATAACAATCCAAAAATGTTTGGGGTATAACTTTTAAATTTCTTAACCAAATTGAACGATTTTAGTGTTATTAGAAAGATCAGACAATGGGGAACATTTTTCTAGAAGAATTCAAAGTGTAATTCTGGTTTGAAGATTCCCAAAATCTGTTCTAAAATAGGAGAAATGAGTTTGATTTTGGTGACTGATTGGTGTGGGCTCTCCCCCTTGTGGGAGGCGGGTCCAGATGTCACTTAGGACGTTGAGCATGTGTCTCGCGAGGACGGGGAGTCCAACAAACCAAATCTTAGAATAGGCCAAAATAATCATGTGTGCCACCACTAGTCAGCCAAACTAGTGTACACACCCACCGATTCTCGATGTTAGCTCAACTTTCATCCTTGGTGAGTCTGGACTATGGTCGACAAGAGCGTTATGACCCTAGGTGATGACTTCATCGGTGATCAGACCTCTAAGTGTGCAATCTCCCATAAGTCCCGTAAAAAGGAGTCGATATGAGGACTCGACTTTTATGTACCAATGTCAAGGGTCGCTTAATTTATTGTGCCTAGTACACAAATGGCCAATCGTTACCTCACTAATCACAACATTCACATACAAATATTAAGTACTAAACTCAAGTAAGGCACCATGCCTTATTTTATCGGTCTAACTGATAAAATGGAACCTTGCTATGGCTCTAAGCTAAAAGAGATCACATACATACAGCATACATGACTCAATTATGTATATGTAAATTCCAAAACATTATTTCATGCAATAAAAGTCATCTTTTGCACTCTAAGTGCAAAGTTGTTCAAAAATATAATTTCAGAAAATAAAATATTGCCCTTTACACTTCAAGTGCATATTTTTTGAAAAAAATATCATTTCTCAAAATGCATAATAAAAATATAAGTTGCACTCTAAATGCAAAGATTTATTCAAAACAATGTCATTTATAAAATACACAAGTATATTAGCATCTATTTGGGATTCAATTCTACTATGCATTACCTCGATTCAAAATTCACATACAAGTCATCATACATATCTTAGGATGTCATGATCCTATTTGAGAGATATGATTTTCCCAAGTCACCTCAAAAGAAGGTGTATACTCCCTTGACTTTAACAATCCTCGGTATATGCTCCTTGATCCACAACTCTCGAACCTTTATACATACAAATATACAATGTATTTACCACTCAAACATGTATCTCATATTCATACACCACCACAACCAAATTCATCCCTAATTAATCATCATAAATGTTATTCTAACATATTTCAATAGGTCAATAAGTCACTTACTAATTCAACTCAATGTCTCCTCAACCATCAAGCTGACCTAACCTTATTTGTAATGTTTACATCCTTTTCTTCCTAATGTTCCTTTATGAACAAGCTGACTTCTTTTAATCATAACTCTCTCTACAAAAATCCAAATGTCATGATTCTTGTACCTTTAGAAACGAGACTTCCACTAGTATTAATATATTTAAAAATTACATAAACAACATCTACCTTTAAAATATAATTTCCATCCAAATTATGTCCTATTTTTGGTAAGAAACAAACTGACAACCAATACTTAACCCTCAATAAATCATGATGAATACGTCTCCTAACAAAGCCATTTCATAGAAGCATTAATAAGACATCAATAATCATTTTTCATTTTTATTCTTTCCCTAATTCGGACTCTAAGGTCCTCAAAAATCAGGAAATAATACAAGGTTCCTGCACAGGGGGCTATCACAAGTAGTATTAGGGAAACAAGCATAACTCTAGCTCTAGTCACTATTTTGTTAAGCCATTTTCACAGAGGTCAAGTTAAGATCTATTTATACAACTTTCATTCTTTGAGTTTCTTCAAATTCGTGCTCTAAGAATATGAAAGATAGGTCAAAAATAGAAAGATAAAATTGAAACCAGAATTTCAACTTACCTTGATAACTTCTTTCCTTCTCCTCTTCTCTTCCCCTTTTTCTCTCCCTCTCTTCTCATTTTCATTTTTCTCCCTCTTCTAACCTTGTGACCAACCTTCACTCTCACTTCTATTGTCTTTTTCATCCATTTTCTTTAGAAAATTCAAAGGAAGTCGAACTAATCCATGTGTCACTATTCCATTGTTCCATATATCACCATTCTATTGGTACATATGTTATCCTTCTGTTGGTCTATATGTTACTATTCTATTAGTCCATGTATCACTTACTTTATGCTCTACATGTCACTCATTTAAGCCTCCGTATGTCACCAAT
Source organism: Erythroxylum areolatum (assembly GCA_024520975.1). Classification (NCBI taxonomy): domain Eukaryota; kingdom Viridiplantae; phylum Streptophyta; class Magnoliopsida; order Malpighiales; family Erythroxylaceae; genus Erythroxylum; species Erythroxylum areolatum. Next base: position 61,974,566 of record JANIJH010000006.1, on the reverse strand, counting down.
TGTGAGGCTACACATGTCACCAATTGTAAGCTACACATGTCACCAATTGTAAGGCTATATATGTCATCATTTGTAAAGCTACACATTTCACCATTCTATTGCTTCACAAGTCTAAAGTTCCATTTGTCACAAATTTAAAAGGCACTTGTCACAATTATACTCAAGCCCTTTTTCATCTATTTTAACTGAGCCATTTGTCACTTATTGCTAATGCCACATGTCACCATTTCATAGGCCTAATCAACCTAAATTCCTATGTATTAATTTGTCTTACACTTTAACATTATAGACTAGATGTACATATCACCTCATCAATTACTTAATTGTAACAATAAAATCTCAATTCACTAATTATAATCCATCAATTCATGTTATTGGTAAATCAAACGGCAAAACATTAGGAATGCACATTCATTTTCGTTCTATACATCAGAAGATGTCAATTGAGTGCGTATATTATCTTGCAATGTTTTCTAAATCATGATCCATATGTCTATACAAATATTATGCATGTAAATGAAATGCACCTCGTAAATTCTTAAATGAAATAACTTATATGACTCAATCTAACAGTTTAGTCTCTTGACAATTAGGAGGTAGGATATTACAATGTCCCTATTCTTTGATTTTTCTTTAGTATCAATCAAAGCTATCTAACTAGAGTTCTTTTGTTTTTCCTCTTCCATAACACAATGGGTGATCAAGGATTTTATAGCCTAAGCTTCATCCTGAGAATAGTAAGATGTAACAAGAATGCCAAACTCTAAAGGAAGAATATTTAATGCTTAATGTACAATACAGGTGTTAAGAATAACAATATTTAAGGCTTTTAGCTTACTTTAAATGTAGAACTTTTAGACAATATATTCTCTCACTCCATTTACCCCTAGGTATCTCATGAAAAATAATTCTTTCAAAATAGTACCAATCTAAAGCATTAGAAGATACCTTATACCTCTGAAACACATTATTAAGAATATCTTTAGTTATGTTAGTTTCAAGAAGTCCATTAAGAAAATGATTCATAATCGACCCCTTTATGGTCAAAAAACACTTCCTCTTTAATCGCTTCTAAGCTCCACAAACTACCTTATTAGCCTCCATATGAATAGACATGGAAACATGTGTTATCCTTAATCATGACATATTAATGTTATCCATCTCCAAAGCAAACTCCATATCCTATTTTCAGTTTTTAAAATTGAAACTAGTTAGGGTTTAAATTAAGACATTATTATTGTTTAGAGAAAAGGTGTCTATAATATATATATATATATATATATATATATCATCAATACAAATGAAAGACAATAATGATACTAAAAAGCCATAAAAATAGCCGTCTTGAGGATCTTATCTAATATATCATGAAACACTTATAGACATAATACATAATACTTAAGGATATGATCTCCATATAAAAGCGATCGAAGTACACTCCACCAACTCCTATGATTTACTACCTATGGGTGTATAGATCACTTAAGAAATAACTATCCCATATTAAATTGCTCTATAAACATTTCAAAATTCCATATAAGATAAGCACCTATGGTCTTAATAAACAAATAGAATATCAAAGACATCTCTCGACATATAAGTAAAAAAGTACAAAAACTAACTTGAAAGGTCATTATAGTGACTACATTCTTAATAACATTTGAAAATTTTCATAAGCATAAGAGATATACCTATATATTACCTTATACTTTCTTGTATGGGTATAAACATGTGAAAAACTTACTTAGATAATGCAATATCTTGATGCACGTACTCAATACCATACAATAGTGTTGAAATACATTATCAATAAACTTTATTTAAGATTTCTTAACAAAAAGTATCTTACAAGTGATCAATGAAGCAATATATGACAATAAATCAACCATATGAGATAACTAACAACATATATCTCCTATATTAATCAATTGCATGAAAATTTACTCAACTAAATCTTAAAACTTTATTTAAACTTTCTAAAGTTATTGTTGTTATTGTTCCTGTTGTAAAATTTTTTTAAATTAAGCTTTATACATTTATAGGACCTCAAAAATTATCTAAAATAACTTAGAGAGACCATTTTGTGAATTTTAAAATTTTGAAATATTTTATCTTATAGTGTTGAACATATTGACATTGGATTTGGAGGTGTAGGTGGGGTTGCGACAGCATGCGCTGCATATGCCAAGCCACGTATAGGACCAGATGCCTGTAGCACTTGTGCACAGTGAGACACCCAAACAACGTATGCTCCAAATGTGCAAAGACGCATCGTCCACCTTATGGCTTGCTATCCACGTGCCCCACTTTTATGGCATATACTTAGACACTTCTATATGAAACGTACTAGTTACTTATAATGATCTTATTAGACCCGATTACATAATAAGGTGTGATTTTACTCACTGGACTTTGTCCATTCTTTATTAGACCATTTTATTATCCTTATACCGAATCTTCTTTTCGTTAATTTAAAAATTTTATAATTGATAAATTTCCAAATAGGAATAAAAAGCTCCAATAGTTTTTGCATCCAAATTTTAGGTATTTCATGTTCCAAAATTAGAAAACTTTTTTTTGGAGATAATAACAATCCTATTTTTGGTTTATGATTGGTAAAGTAGATATTAAACTAAGTACATAGCTTGTTAATAACTATTTCTGAAATGTGATTCCAATAATACATTCACTGTCCTAAACAATTCTTTGGCTTCAGATATAACATACAGATAGGTTTTGCCGTATTAATAATTTGAGCTTCTGTTGCTCTTGGTATAGTTCCTACTTTACTTGTTAAGCATATAGGTGGCGTCATTTAAGTACCAAAAGCACCCACTTAAAGCTCTTGAAATGTAAAAATTTTGTTAAAAATGAGGATTGGTTTGCAAACATTTTAATGGCTCGAGAGTGAATGTTGATAATAGTTACTTGAGCAAATATTTACCACCTCTTTGTAATATTGGCATTGGAGAAAGGGATAAGGATGCACTCATGTAAAGGTGTAAATAGGTTTCTAAGCAGACATTTAAATCTAGCTTATACCTTATCTTGCGAACTTGATATGCTAATTTAGAATACAAACGATTGCTTAAAATCTATTGCCTATAAAGTGCTGCTTTATACTATAATATGCTTGTAATCAAATAAATGCTAGGTGTTTCTAATGCTCAACCATATGTATTTGTATTTTGTAATACTATCATTCCATATGGCTTTCTCTTGACTTAGAGAGATGGCTTTATTATTGACTTCTAAAACAAATTTGTACCGTAAATGTTCAAGTTAGCTTCTTAGGCATCAGTGTTATTTAGTCAAGTTATGAGATTAAGGGAGTAGAGTATCAATTCACGCTTCAAATATTTTGTTTACTTAAATGTTCTCCTAATGCAACTCCTCTAGTGTAGACAGTGACGGAGCCAGAAATTTAAGATAGGGGGTTCAAATATTTAACTTTTTAAATTTTGGGGGGTCCAATACATCACAAACCTTTAAATAACCCCGTCCTAATATATATATATATATATACATGTACATATATATAATTATTTAATAATCTTGAGAGTGGGGGGCCAGTGCACCATTGGCTCCTACCTACCTCCGTCCCTGAGTGTAGATGATGTTAGCTCTACTGGTGGCTTGAATTAGCTCCTCTTCCCACACATATGGATTTTAATTCCAATTTGCATTTGGATAAGAGGGGCAGTGATGTTAAAATGCTTAATATAAGTCTTATATGGTTTATATATATGAAAAGTCATTCATAACCTTAGTTTTAAGTTAAATATAAACTCCTTATGTATAAAACGGTGGTCATTGAAAGTAAGAAAAAGAAAATTTTAACAAAGGAAAATTTTCTTGTTTGTGACATGCTCTCTTCTAATGCAAATTGATGCAAATAAACTATGATAGCTTATATTATTTTAATTGCTACTTAAGAAGATGTTTTAGAAACCATGGTTTTAAACTACATGACGTATGGTCTACAATTTGGGTATTAATGAAGAAGTACTAGATATTAACTAACAAAGTCTCTAGAGAAAATCATCAATGATAACTAATAGATTAACGACTCTTAATGAATTTGATTAGGTTAATTACATATTGAGAGATGGTAATTGCTTAATTAGATGTACAAGTTTAACCAAAAAAGGTATAAATATCTTAAGTTAATTGTTATTTTAAACTTTGTAACAAATCTTGTTTGATAGTTAAAATTCCTCATAAAAGAACTTCGAAGCTCAAACTCTTTATTTTCGTCGATTCCTTTATGATATTTAATCACATTGTTTTTTTAGTTAAGTCATTTAAATTAAAAAATTTTAATTTTTAATTTAATTTTAGTGCTTAGCTAGGATTAATAAACTCAATAGTTATAGTCCTTATGAGAATGATAATGTAGAGTGCTCTAGATTTAAAACTTAGTATATTTGATTTTGAACACTTGTAAATTTGAGTGATCAAGGTTTTGACAATGATCTAATATATCTCTTCACTAAATCTAGAGTGTTTATTCTCCTAGTGCATAGATTATACTTCTACTTTTATTCCTTTATATAATCCATAAGGTTGAATATTGATAGTTAGACATAAATTCAAGAATCAATATCGAAGAGAATAAATTTAACCCGCGCAACAACTAATAATACTTTAATAATTGAAATATCCAACATGAGTTACATCTATAATCCTAGCTAAGAATTTAGTTCATACTCAAAAATTCTCCTTTTATTATTCTAAGATGCTCTAATTTAGCTCCTTTATCGCCAAACTCAGGCCCTATTTTATCCTTTTATAGTTGAACTGTAAAAATTTCATAAACACCAATACGAGACCATCATAATTTTGTCTTACCACACCATGTTGCTTAATGTCTATCTTTAGAATTTTCTATAAAAGACCACCGCTAATATGGGCGCAAAACACGGTACCATGCTTAGACCATGTTATAATACTAGCTCCTTTGCCATGCATCCTAGGGTTCAATTTGGGAATGTGGATCTTAAAGGCCCAAACACAAGTTCATGTGCAGGCCATGTTGAAGAATATAGATCTTTATTTTAGGTGTGTTTGGTCATGTGGCAAACTCTCTAAGAAATATAAGGTACTAAGGTAGAACATAAATCGCACACGTTACTATGTTGCTATTGTGTTTGAGAACAAAGGCCATATTAGTGTTGTGTTCCTCTAAAATTATGTTGCAACTTCTCCATCTTAGCTCTAACTTACCCAAATTAATTCCTTCTTTATTAAAGGGCTAGAATAAGGCTTTGAAAAGAAAATATAAACCACTTTAAGTATTAAATCCTATAAAATTATCCAAACACAAGCAAAATACTCTCAAAAACATAGTTTAATTAATAGTTACCAAATCCTCCCACACTTAAGTATTTTCTTTTCCTCATGTAAATCAATCTCATTACTCATAACTTAAATATATGATAACTTTAGGAAAGAATTTATCAAATCTGTCATATCAATTAAGACTTTCAATTATTGTTTAATTGAAAAGTTATCAATTTGCTAGGCATTTAGCTATTTGTATCAAGTCATAAATTAATTAAATTCAATCTATAATTGTTCAAACTTTAATTCAATCTATAAAATCTGACCTAATGCATAAAATTGAATATACATGAGAAAGATTATATTTTTGTAACCCTTAAAAAAATACTAACTTAATATTAATATACAAATTTAGACCTTGTTTGAAAAGTTGACTAACCATTTGACGTGAAAGTAACACCTTATAATGAATACTCATGGTTACTTAATTAGGTCACCATTTTAAATGGCTTCTAGCATTACCATTTAACTCTAACATTTTCACTTAGTTTAGAACCAATAAAGTGGATTTATTTTATACTCATTTTTTACACACTATTTTTTTTCTTTTTTTCTTTTTGAGACACTGAAAATGATTAATAAAGAATTCACTTCTAACCAAATTTGCATATCCAAATTATACGCAAATTATCATAGTGTAAATTAAGTACCCGTTCTCAAAACTAACGAAGTAAATTGAAAATTATTTTTAAAAAAGTGAATGGTATATTATAACCATTAAAGGTAATCAAGTTATAAGTTATTAGAGACTAGAATATTAAAAAACGATTGTGTCTATATGATCACTACATTAAGAACCATTTACTAGTTCACAACAATAGGTAGGTTATGAAATGCTTCAATTAAGGCTGGTGTTAAAGATGAATATATGCTTGTCTCTGTAAGAAAAGATGTGAGTTATAATTTTGCTGCATACTAAATATAGGAATGCTTTTGAGTTATTGCTTTGGCCTATGTATATTCTCTTATTCCTCTCATCCCTTGAGCTAGAGACTAAGTAAGCAAGGGCAATTATATATATCCACATATCCCTTTTATATGAAATTTTCAACCTTATACTCCATTCAATTATTTCAAGCCAACTCAAGGGGGCTAGTGACAATTTACAATTAGAGTATTTCATGTCATGCGTCGTTGCTATATTGACATATGAAAAACATGTGTCTGGTGTCTTCTAGAGAATCTCTACAAAGCACAAACCAATTTGACATACATGAAAAGCTTGTTATCCTATCTAAAGAAAGAACTTTGTTCCATATGGCTAGCCACAACACATGGGAGGCTCTAGGCAAGTTATATGTGAAAGGACCCATCCCAGAGTTCCTCTTCTAGAACCCGAGTGGAACCTCCCGGTGACCCCACATTAGCCCTTTAATCGATATCTAACTTAACTGAAGGATTCCTACAAAGTCAAACCATTCAACTATTAAAAACTTTTTATACTTTAAAAGTTAAAAGTGCAGAAAATAATGGGAAACCCTTTTTTTCAATCATTTTATTAAAAATTTTGGTAGCACAACATCTGTATTTTGACTTCTTAAAATTTCAAAAACCTACACAACACATTTTAAAACACTTATAGTATTTCATATAGCATCTCAACTTCTAGAACAGGACCTCAGGTCCACATCACAACTAATCATAAGCATATAATTCTAAACATTTTTAAAACGTCTTTGAGGATTAAAGCCTTAGTAGTTCATTGTAGTTTATTAAGTATAAGATATTTACAATTCCACTAATATTCACAAGATCATACTTTTGAACTGTTTCCAAAATAATTAAAAACATATCGCATACATAGCAAAAATAACATAATCATAACAACACCTAGCGATACAGCTATTCTTGAGGCGAAGTCCTAATTACTACAGCACCTGTACATATACCTAAGGTGGTTTGTTTAAAAACATAAAAATAAGAGTGAGCTAAACAAGCTTAATAAGTGTAATCAATTTACAAGAAAAATTGAACTTTTTATAACAATATAACTGCAATATTCCATAGAATCATAAAGCTCATGGTAAAGTATTTTCCATAACAATTTATTTGTGCATATCAAATCTGATAGTAACATAACATTTCGTAAAACAAAATTTTAATTTTTCTGAAATACTATTTTGAATTGCTTTTAGAAATTAAACTCATAATATAAAGATTTCCATTTTTTTCCTTTTTTCTTAAACAATAAACAGTGGTGGCAATAAGCTTTTTGAAAACTTTTATACTGAAAATATGTCAACCACTAGAATTAGTACTATATGGTACCTCTTAAATCACTTTTAAAAATAAATAATGGCAGCATTATTATTACATGACTTTTCTTACTTAACATAGTCCACGACTAGTTTCTTTACCATACATAAACTAGGCCTAAAGTCACGAAACTAGTTCTGCATCGCTTACTCGCGATTGGTTAATCACTATTTATAGAGCTAGTTTTGCATCGCTTACCCGTAATAGGTTAACCACTATAAACTGGTAGTTATGGAACTAGTTTTGCATCTCTCGCCTGTAACAAGTCATGGAGCTGGTTTTATATCGGTTACCCGTGTCTGGTTAACCACTATTTCTAGAGCTAGTTCTACATTGCTTACCCATAATAGGTTAACCGCTATAAATATACCGGTATAATAACATGGATAAAGCCTAGAGGTTTATAATAGGCAAACGCAACTCTTACATTTACAGCTCAATCTTATTTTCTAAATCAAATATGGGAAGATTCATAATTGAATTATTTCAATGTAACTCTCAATCATATAAAATTTAACTTTGAAATTAAAACTCATATATCGCCAAAGCATACACCTATGCTAGCAATATTCACTTGTAAAATATCATTTTGCATCAAACTTAGCATAATATTCATTTCATGATCAAATGAAAACCATTTGCATAAAATCAATTTAAAGTACACTCACATGTCAACAATTCTTTTGCAAAGAATTTAGTCATATAAAACAATTAAAATACACTCATAACTTGGTAGTTTCATTTTCACCACTTCGAAATCCTTCAATTGGCTTCCTTCTCTGATCCAAAAACCTAATATGAATACATTTAACTTCTTAACACATTTTTCCAATCCAATACACCATAAGCTATGTCAACTTCATTACTTTCCATATGCACTCCATATACTAATTTTTCTCCAAATAATAACATAACACTTCATTTCTAATACCACAAATACACTTAATGACCATCCTTAATCACATTCATATGGTCATTACATCATAGCCATGCTTTTGTACAAAAATGCCTTTAAGGATAAACTTAACATATTTAATATTAAACTTTTCCAATTTAATTCCATTTGATTTCTAACATTCAATCTAAATTCACTTTCATGACATTTTAATACAAATATTTAAGCCATAAAATTTCATTAACAAATTTTTACAAAATCATGCAACCTTGGCTGAATTTCGACCAAAACTAATTCCAAGCCAATTCTTTTCCATTTCTTTACTTCATTACCATCAAATTCATGCTATAGACATCATAAAATATCAAAATAGGGGTTTGGATCATATCACATTAACAACCTAGCCATGTCCAAAACTCATCCAGTCATTTCCATGGTTTTTGTTCATTCTTTTATCATTAAACTAACTTCCCGATGCCATTCATTAATCTTAAATCATCAAATGACAAAATAAAACACTTTAGGCAATATATCTCCCCTTTGACCAAGTTTGACCAAGGCTTCACACATTAGATTTTCTTGATTTTCTTCTCCCAATTTCTTCAAATGTAATAAAACCTTGATTTTACCTCAAAAGGGTGTAAATCACACCATCAAAACCAAATCTAAACTAGAACACAACAAACCCAAATTTTGACCAAAACTAGTAAATGTACCTACCCATTTTCTCCTTCCTTTTCACTTGTATGGCTATGGAACCTTATTGGATGCTTGAATAAAGGTAGAAGATCATGAAAAATGCTTTAGATCACTTCTCCATGGCCATAGTCGAACCTCTCTTCTCCTCTCTCGTTTCTTTTTTTCCTCTCTCGTCCTTCCTTTCTCTCATCGATGGTCATAACTCACCTTTCTCTTCTTTTTTTCTTCGTTTTCCACTCTCACGTGCATTCTCCATTTACTCTCATGACTATGTTAAAAGAATGAAACAAAATGTTGTTTTTATACTCATTTAATGGATTACAAATGTCACCTTCTTATTTGTCATCACTAATGACTCATCACACACGTAATTTTCTCATTGATCATCTCTAACAACTCCCACTAATGTCATGTAAAAAGACCAAATTGCCCTTTAATGCCTTTAATTCACCTACTAACCGAATTAAATTTTGAAAATATTCCACAACCATCTTATCATCAAATTGACCGTGGAATACTCTAATTCAGGTCAATACATTGATTGGATGCTTTTAAAAATTTTGAATAGGTTTAAAATCATCAATACCCTTTATTTTCCAAAAAGAGTATTTTAGTCCAATAATTTTGGATTACCCCAATTCTATTCAAACAACCTCCATTTTGACCCGTTTTAGTTCCTTTGGACTCCAATCCTAAATTCGGAGCTTTTCATCATATTTTGAAATTATTCGGTAACTTTTTCAATTGTTTGAAAGAATTTTCGGATTGAATTTTGAAATCATTGAATGTCACCAAAATTATTCAAATTTCATTCAAAAGTGCCATCTAAATCTCCAAAGAGCATTTTAAGGCTTTTAAAGCTCGTTCGGACTAATTCCGTAGCTTTTCTAAGTTAAATTTTTTTGAGAAATTTTTGGTTGAGTCTAAAAATCATCTCTGGTCTATCCGTGATCCCTGTTATAACCTCAATAATACATTTGAATGCTTAAATTACTCTAGTATACCATAAATAGAGCATAATATATAAAATGCATGTACAACACATTACACAGTACAATAATTGAACTAGGATATTACAATGTGCCATACAAGCTTGTGGCATAGAACCTCGTCATTGGAACAATTGAGCAATTTTGAACACAATTTGTTGGTGAATTCACCAGATGGTGAGTATTTTCATTTGATTGTGTAACGTCAGACTTTTTGGGCCCTTTTGTGTTGTCTTGTATTTGGAAATACTACTGTATATTGATATATACATGGGTGTGTACTTTTGTTGCATAGTGGCTCATGAACTGTTTTCTTTGAGTTGGTTATGTGAATATGCTTTATGATTTTATAAATTTAACTCTTGACTGTTTTGTTATTGAAAAAGACCTTATGTATGAACTTTGATACTGTTGTTAAGTTTTCTTTGAGTAGACTTTAAAGTCCTGAAGTTGTCGTAAAATTTTTGGTATGAATATAGAAATGTATTTAAAATTGTTTGCAGGTTTTGGAATTTTTAAAATACAGTCGTTATGATGCCCAAATTTTTCAAAACAAAAGAGAGATATTCAGTTAGCCTTTTATAGTCAGATTAAGGATACTGCAAGTGTCCTTAGGCTGGGTATGCGGCAGTTGTCATGGGCCCGATGTAGTACCAGGTCTTAACAAATTGTGTCGTGTTTAGTACTATCTAACCTATAATTTAATAGCAAGGCAGAAAGAGCTATTGAAGGAAAAGAGTTAAAGGTGTTTCTAACTAAGAGTGCTTAAGCTATTGTAACATTTGGCTTAATAACTACTCTCAATGAGTTAGCTTCATCGCATTATGCTAAAAGCCCTAACGGGGTCCAATAATCATACTAAAAGGAGGTATGCATGACACTAACAGTAATACTTGTGCATGAGTTCCTTGTCTTATTTCTCATTGTGAGTAGGAATTTCATTAAAGATGAAGCATTACGAGGGAGTTTGGCTTTCTAGAAGTTTTGATCTTTGATGTAATATATATAAACTCACCTTACCTATAAGGCATGTTCATCTTGTAATAACCTCCATATTCTCTTAGTTAATAGGACTAAATTGGAAATTTTAACTGAATGTATGCCTAGGCTTCCATGTTTCTTTGATTTGCATAGTTCAAACCACTTTATTTTAGCACTAGTTGATAAAATTAGGATACCTAGGTTTCTTATGAAAGTTGATCCAATCTAACTCAGTGATTAAAGAAAGCCATATAACTTGACTACTAGCACTAACAAATACAAACAGGCTACACTTATCTTTATTTCTACTTAGACCTAACATCTTGTGGAGCAACCCCAATGCATTGATGAGTGAAGTGAAACTATTGATTTGCTATATGCTTTGGAGAATATGAAAACATCATCAGCAAAGTTCAAGCTAATTGTCCCCAACCTTTTGCATCTGGGATGGAACCTAAAAGAACTATTCCTTTCAGTAACTTTTCTTAAAAGTTACTAAATACTTATTGTCACTAAAGAGAATAGATAAGGGGATATAGGGTCCTTTTTCTTGATGCCCTAAGAGCCTTGGATTGAGCTAGAAGGTTCACCATTTACTGATATTTGTATGAAAATGTGGACAAACATTGGTCAATCTAATTAATAAAATTACTAGGGAAACCAAAGGCTCTTAATGTGTTGAGTATAAAACTCTATTCCACAGTATCATATACCTTCTAAAAATTGAATTTCTATGGCATAATTTTTGTAGCCTCTTTTCTCATTATAATGCTTGAAAAACTTATAAGCTAGTGCAATGTTATCTGTTATCTGCCTCTTGGGGATATATGAACCTTTAGAAGGATCTATATCAGCTTGTAGGATACGTTTCATCTTTTCAGCAATCACTTTGGGCATCACCTTATACACAGAGTTATAACACAAGATGGGCCATTAATCCTTCAAGAATTTGTACTTGTTTCCTTTAGCAACTAATTCTTTAAGCATCCTTTTCATTAAGAAGAATTCATGAATGGCATCAACCACTACTCCACTTTTTAAGGGGCAGGTCTTAATAAAAAAGTGAATGTTGAACCCTTCAAGGCTAGGTGCTTTAAAAGGAGACAAGGAGTTGAGGTTTTTTTCAATCTCTTTTATATTAACCAACCTAGATAGAGCTTCAAATTTATGTATTAACAACTTAAACTTAATGATTTATTCAATAATAGTAATAGAAGAAGTACCAGGTGAAAGAGACCATAGTGAATTTGAGAATTACCTTTTAGCTTCCTTGATGAATTGAATTTGAGTGTTTAAAGAGGTGTTATTGCTCTCAAAAACAATAATCTTGTTACTAACCTTTCTAGAAATAACTAACATGTGAAAGAAAGTAGTGTTTTTATAAATCTCTTTCATTAGAGACTATTCAATGATCACTGCTTACGTGTAATTATGTAAGGTCATCTTTTTTACTTCCTAAAGAATATAGAAAGTTAGATTGAGTTAAAGCTTGAATTGAGCATTACTAAGAGTTGCTTTAGCTATATAAAGAAGATGATGTAGATTGTCGATGCTCATCCTATGAAAAGATTACAACTGTTCCTTTATGTTTTTTAGAGTTTTAGAATATTGAAACTACTTAAAACTAGAAATATGTAAGCTGAGGCCCTTAATAACAACTTTATTAAAACCTATCAGTTTAGTTAAGAAATTTTTGAATCAAAAAGGAAGTCAGAGGGCAAAGCTTACTAATTCAAAATGAACAATTATTGGAGAATGATCTAATATGTTTGGGTTAGGGAACAAAGCTTTAGTGTGAGGAAAGGATTGTAACCATTCTAAATTGTATAATCCCCTATCTAGCTTTTTCCTCAATAAAGTATCATCCTTTTGCCTATTGCTCCAAATGTAGAAATTTCTCCCACTAGGCAAGTCGGTGACTTGAATGTCAAGCATGCATTTGCTCAAGTATTCATATAGATGCTTATTAGAGTTGTAGCATTCTACTTCCTTTGGATGTATTATGGAGTTAAGGTCTCCAAATAGAAGCAACGGGCTATTAATGCTTTATGAGACTTCCTTAAGCTTTGTCCATAGTGAGGATCTCTGATAAGTCTTATCGTATGCATATATGGTTAAAATATGCATTAACTCGTTAAGTTTCTTGTCTATAACCAATAGTTGAATTTTCTAGTCAATAATTATGGAGCTGAGAACTTGTGACTTATATTTGTTATAAATAGCTAAGATTTTGCTAAGTCCTCAATGGCTAGGAAAAATAGAATGGATATTACAACAATTACTCCTCTTTTTATACTCTAAAATGTTTATTGAGCTGGGTTTATTTTTATGATAAAGTCTCTAATTACTTGCTTTTTAGAAGGGCCTTCAATCCCTTTATGTTATATATAATAATGGTCATATTTTTGTGATAGAAAAAGAACGACTCTTCTTCCTATTAGATTTTCTCTAGCACACAGTCTTGAATTCTTCAATAGCAACTAAGTATGATGGGTTAATAGTATTAGAGCTTTCTCCAATTACTACTCGAGTATTGGATAATGGATTATCTTGTACTCTACCATTACTAATGCATACATCTGATCTACTAATTTTTATCTTGTACTCTACCATTACTAATGGATACATCTGATCTACTAATTTCTCTGACACTATCTAGATTTGCTTTTGTTTTTTAACCCCTTGATTGATCTTGTGTTTTCTATTTACCTATGAGCTCTTAAAAGCTACCAGTTTTGAAGGTCCTCTTAGTTGGTTGCCATATCCTTTTAGGAATGAGAGTGTGTGGCCTCCATTTGTATGTTATCGTTTCCTTAGCTTTAATCAATGTATAATTGTAATCGAGTTTTATAATTGGGATAACCTTTAGCAATTCATTCATAGTGTCAATTGCTACATAGACTTATGTAAATTTTATTCTTTTTGTTTTGTCTATTTCATAATCGAGACAAAGGGGTCTTTTGATAAAGCTAGCCTCATCCAGTATTTAAGTGGGATGTCATGTATGCATATCTATTCTAGTATGTTAGTAAGATTGATTTCTTCGAATTTACTCTAGGTCTCCAAACTTGGATTAAAAAATGGTTTGTTTTGAATATACCATGGTCCCATCTCTAACACATTATTAGCATAATTGGGGGAGTTAAACTTGAGGAAAAATATGTCATCTTTGTTGACCATGATGTTTAGAAGATTATACAGTCTCCAATTTATTCTAGCCTAAGCTTTCATAACTAGGAAGGAAACCCTCTCATCAAGAAAGAATCCTATGATAGTATCATTCCACTTGTCTGATCCTAGTTTCAATATGGAAATTGGTGGAGTTACAATTTGGTAATTCATTACTCTACTATGGGATAGTAGCTAAGTTTAGCTTTTAAATTTGAGTTATTAGTAACTTGTACCCATGCACACTTCAAAGGATCTTGAGGATTGGCTAAAGGCTGATGCTGGCCAAAGGAAGTATTGTTAAAGACTTCAGGATGTATTTTCATGTGTGGAGTTTGGGTGGGTGGATGGTTCATCAAAGGCGGGGAAGGTTCTTAGTTATCTATCATAGTTGAAAAGGAAAAGCTAACGGGTAAAAAGAGGACTAATAGGTAAAAGATTGTTTAAGGGTATCTTAAAGCCCATGCTAAGAAGAAGAAAATAGGTTAATAAAGGAAACAATAATAACATTAGCGAGGAATAAAAGGTGTAGAAGAATCAAGGTGTTTAGAAAGTAGTAAATGTCTCCAAAGGCAGTTTATGAGTTACTTTGGCAGGTGAGGAACAACATGAACTCAACAAAGCAAAGTCAATATAGAAGTGGGAAGAAATTTAGAATAAAAATAGAGAGCGAGGATGAAAGGTAAGAATAGGATTGTAGATTAGTGGTAGAGATCTAAACAGAGAGGGATAGCTACACAATGAAGGGAGCTATATGGTGAATGTTTGTAGTGATTAAATTGAAATTAAGTTAATCGTCAATACTCATGACTATTTCTTAGAGATATAAAATCATAATAACAACCAAACTTATAATGAATCTTCTTTTAAAGTTAAAAATTTTTCTAAAAATATTCTCTTGTAAGCTAATTATAATAAAATTGATAATCATAATAGTTAATTTCCTCCTCCAAATTTATGTTGTACAGTTTTCTTATTTTGCACATATATAATAATAATGAAAATATATAAAATAAAAGGAAAGAGGAAACTAGAATAACTGGTACCCCCTTTAACAGTAAAAGAATGTCAACCTTGTCTAATGTTATCATAATCTATCTTGGGCTAATTAATGTTACATAACTCAAGTTAATATTTATTATATAACCTACAAAATTTTGTCAATTCTCAATCAAAATAAGATAATCATGACCAAAATCTTTGAATTTAAAAATGTTATAAATTAAAAACACAAGCAACAAACATCAATATTGTGTGAAAATAAATTAAAATTATTACTAAAGATCCTAAAAGCTACCAAATTAAAACAAAAATATCTAAATTATGTTGGTTTATGCCCTACAGCCAATCGATTTGGTTGTAGTTTAATAACAAATTATTTAAAGACATTCTTTATCTTGTACATGTTTAGATATATATGATAAAGTCCATGGGATAATTATACATTGCAAATGAAATTATAATGAGATTATAATTATGAGATTCATATTG
>JANIJH010000006.1:61907124-61919947 GCA_024520975.1 Erythroxylum areolatum | reverse complement strand
AATTAGCTTTTATCTTAATTAATTAAATTTATTAATTAATTATATTTTATATTTTAATTAAATATATTTTAATTAATACATTTTAATTATATTTAATTAAAAATATTTAATTAAAATTTAAAAAATTAGTGTTGATAGGAATCAAACTCATTTCTCCCATACATGAAGGGTATGGACCATTACCTAAAAGTTAGGTAAGAAAAAACTATTCAATCAATCATAATAACCAACCAATTAATCATTACCATTCATTCCATTTTAATTGATTTATTTCCATACTCTTTAATCAAGCACCATCTAAGACTCGTGTACATTAAGTTAAAAAGAAAATGAAATAAACCAGCATGGCTAACCTATTTCATTCCATTATCATAATTATGTAGAGAAGCAGCTAGCTTCAATTGTTTGAATGATCTATAAACTTCAGATTGTGAACAAATCATAGCTCGGCCTGGAGTATATTTCTATCTGTAAATGCAAGTGATATGATTAGATGTAGACATTGAAATCTGAAAGAGTTTGGCAAAAAATGTCTTACGGTTGAAGTGGAAAGTAAAGTTGAAGATGGTTCACGGATAACTGGAAAACAGTTGCACTTTAAAATGATTAGGTATGATTTTTACAACAGCCAGACAACCATTTTTTAGCAGGAAAATGGCAACTTGAAATGTAGTCCACAGAAAGCCTAGTATTTGAACGAAGATACCTACTTTGGCCAATACAAGTTTGTGGTGTAGAAGAGAGATACAGCTGCAAACTTTTAGGACGAAGGGTAGATACAATGAATGCTCAGAGTACTCTGGTTTGTCAGATAGACTTTGACCTCCAGCTCCTGGTATAAACCGTGGTTTCTTTTTGTCATTTTTTCCTGACTATACTGACAGACTTGCATTGCATGGCCGAATTGGTAAAAATCGTGAGCAAATGATAACTAATTTTTTTGTCGTTTCTCTTTTAGCAAAATCGTGAAGATAGCAGGGTCATGAGGTCGCTGGCCTATAAGAAGCAGGTCCCTGGCAGCTCTTACATTCCTGAGAAATATGTGGTCTCTGTTTGTCCCTTTTAGTCTCTTACGTCGACCTTGGCAAGAACAATGTTTCTGTTTCCTGGGACCACTTTTTAACTTTCCCTCCCACATCTAGCTCATAAACTTTTGTGGTCAAGTTTTAAAAATTAATTAGAAAGATGAGCAGACCATAATTCCTCGACAATATTATGATAGTACTAGTGACTGAAATTTAATGAGAAAGAAAATAAATGACTTGAATCATATGACGTTACTTGTCGGTCTCTACTGGTTAAATACAAGTCTGTCCATTCCAAGGGATCCAAGATCAAACTCCGCATTACTCCTTGAGCTTCCTCTATATTCACCCATGCAATTAGTCATTTTTCTACGAAGTATAAGAGAAAAACCAACCTAAAATTTGAAGACTTCCTGATAAAGACACTTGTGTGTTTATGTCCTCTTCTATAGTATCTAAATCAAGGAAAATGCTGTAATGATGTTCCTCCATGAATTGAGGGCCTTATAATATAATATAATAAAAAAATAAATGTTTTTAGATAATATATATGCTCTCAAATCGTGTCCATAAATTAATAATTCCTCTTAGTTTTATTTAATATGAAACCAACTCCATTTATGAAAACCAGCGGATCGTCACGGATGTAATCTTGTAGGATTCTATCCTTGTATCTCAAATGACAAAGACCTTGAATATTAATGGATCAAATGAATATAGTGTTGATAAATCGACTTAGATGCTCAAGTTAATGGATCAAACTTGCTAGAGCCGTGTAATTACTTCAGAGTTCAGATGATCAATAACATTTTTAGCAACCGACTGTCACAGGCACTATCTTAGGAGACGAATTTTGACGAGGATTCCCTTCTAGGACCCACCGAAGAAACCAATACGGATTGAAGGAGTAATTGCCAAGTATCCTACAATGCCTTCTACTCACGCCAAAGTTGGGGAGCGAGTGAGGAATGGATTGATTTTGAGGTGGCAATGTGGTTTTTTAACATGAAGTAAATACGTAAAGCAAGTGAGATCATGTATGCCAGTGCACTTAGAGATTAAAGTTTTGTTCGATCCGGGACCTGCGGGAGGACCAACTAACTTATTCAATTCTATATCCTAGACTTGTGGATGTGAATTCATCTTGGGTGTTATGCTCTTTTTATACCTTCCAACCCTTACTTACAAGAGTCGTTCCTGCAACCAGATTGTGCAGAGTAGGCCATATGCAGGTTGTTCATTATTTCATTTTTCATTATAGCTTTGAAGAGCTCGTGCGCCCCACTATGCAGTATCCACCAAAAGTTCTGCGTTCTTTTTGTTCAGTGTTTTGAAATATAGTCAGTTGGGAAGACATGGTGAGCAGTTCAGCTCGTCAATTTTATGTCAGATAACTGTGTTTAGTATACATATAGTCAGATAAAGTGGCTGATTGCTATAATATTGTCGGACACAATTATTATTGCTTAATTCAAGCATCTTGACGAACTCCGTCTTCTTTTGCAGCTAACATGTTATCAATCGACTAATAAAATTGTTGTGATATCAGCAGCGCCAATCATTAAGTTCTCGGAAGATTTGAGTTGCCAGGATACGTGCGTTGCCCCCCACAAACTCCCAGTACACTTTCGCCTCGCTTATTGACGTAGCCAAAATAATCTCACAGCATATTTAAGGGTTCGTATTCTAAACTAAATTTAATTATTTGATCATAAATTATTTATTCATATATAGACATAAATTAACCTATATAAATTATAATAATCATAAAATCTTTTAAAATAATAATTCTTAAGTCTTTTTAAATTATGTTTTTGGGTTGACAGAGAAATCTTGTACTCAACTAGCACTAATGTATGTTCCCTTTTTGACATGAACGCTTTAGGAAGTGGATGTTAATTATCAACAAAGAATAAAAAAGAAAACAAGCTTGTTTCCAACGGGAGAAAACAAGTCGACCCTACTAAAAGCTGTACTGAATATGGTTAGTGAAACATATGGCTATCAACTAGAAACATAAGTAACGAGGTTCATATGCTTTGGTCTCCTGTTTTCGTTGGACAATTTTGCCCTTCTTTGTAACAGTGGACAATTATTAATTATATTATTTATTTTTTTAATAATTTATTAATTAAGTTACGTAATTTGATCCAAACAAAGGTAATAAAGTGACCCAATAAATAATCTATATTAATAGGTTGAAGTTCTGGAGGAAAATAGATCCCGATTAGTGTGGACCAGACCTATATTGAGCTTCTGATAGGGTAGCCCGATATGGAAGCTATACATAAAGATTAAGGTCTCCTTTAGTTGTTTATGTAATCCGTAAGTATACAGATCCTCTGACCCGTTAAGAGCACTTACGTCTTATAAAAACTAAAGAAAGGTGTTAATCGAATGTCGGTGATGATATTCCGTGAATATTCCAGGAGATTGGAGCTCGTTTTAGCCTTGGAAATCGTTTCAAAACATCAAATAGAACTGAAATCAGGTATTTCACATTTTCTTCATTTTTAACCCTTTCATGAACGATCCGGGAAACGTAATAAGATCTATTCTACGTATTACACGTGGTATCAAAGCGGTTACATGATCGGGTTGCTAAAAACGAAGATTTTTCAGTTTTCATTCAATATGGTTTTCATCAGTTTTTGATTCAATATAGTATACATAAGGCTAACTATAAAAATGGCTCAAAAATGGGCGCAAAGAGTGCAAATTTGGATCTCGAGTCCCCAAAAATTGCCCTTCCAGTTAGAGGGTGATGCACTGTCAGGCGCATGCGCCCGACAATGCTACAATACCATGGGAGTGGCAGTACGGATGGTGCGTGCAATGGCATGCCACCAAGTGGCTCCACGGGTTAAGGGATGCGTGTGGTGTGTGAACACACGCACCTCACATGGCGCGCTCTCCCACAAGTGTGGAATGGACATGTGGACGACAAAGATCAAGACACGTGGCGGCACATGCAACACACGCGCCATACAGTAAACACACATGTGCACGTAGGGGGCACGTGTTGCCCAAACGCTAGATGCGACGCATCTAACACGTGTTTGTGCCCTTGCATGCAACGCATGTGTGCCCCTCACTCACTCACAGGCTAACGCTTGTTGACATTAGCGCACAATGTTGCACTAACGTTAGCTCTACAATATGTTGACATCATGCTAATGTTAAGAGAAAAAAAAGAAAATTTTCAAAATTTTTGTAAAGGTGCCCCGGGTCCTTTTAGCTGAGTTTCTAGGTCAGGAAATTTTTTAAGTGATTTTTAAATTTTTTATGGATTTATTACGTTGGTAATTGGATACTGAAAAAGTTTTAAAGCTTTTTTAAGCTAATTTTGAATGCATTTTTGTACTCTGAACTATACATAAGGGAGACGCTTAAATTTTTATGTTTCATGCGGTAGGTTTAATATTTGGAAAGATATGATAGTCACTCTCATTGAATTTTTTTAATATAAAAGTCTCAAATAAAGTTTAAAGATGTTGTTTTTAGTATCAGTATGTGATTATTTAATTGTAAATCTAGTTTTTACAATTATAATCGATTTTCACATATATTATGCCCATATAGAATATGAGGATGACATAAAGATGTATCCCTTATGTTTGTGAACTTTCTAGGGTACTGGTGAGAATGTAGTCACCAAAGTGGCCTTTTAAGTTAGTATTTTAGATTGTTTTGCTCACATGTTGGGAGATATCTCTGGCCTTATATTTGGTTATTCTGCCCAAAGATATTGCCCTTATATAGGGCTTTAAGATATTCATAAAGGCATTAGATGGAGGAAAACCGTTGCTTAAATGATCTATTCATCCAAAATTAGTAGTGTCATGAGAGTTGATGGTTTGTACTCTGATCGCTTTTATGCGGGGGTCTAATTACATATGTTATGTATTTAGCCCAAATGTATTTCGTAATGTGTGATCAAATTCTCAATAGAGATAGTACTTTAATGTTTTAAGTATCAATGTTATCCTGAATTTGTACTGATCTTTAAGTTGTCTTTTCTATTATACAGTCACCTTTTCTGTAAACAACAATGTTGTCACGATTGAGACCTTAAATGGTTTCAATTTTAAGAAGTGGAAGAAGGATGTGGAGTTTGCACTGGAGATGGCTGACGTCAGTATGGCAATGCACATCGAGAGACCTTCTCCACTTACAAATATTAGCTCGAAAGTTAATAAAGCAGTTATGACGATCTGAAAGCGATTAAATAAGATGTGCTATTTGACTATCAAGAGGTCATTCCTAGATCATCTACTGAGTGGATTATTGGATATCACTATAGCAAAGGAGTTTATGGATAGCATTTCCTAGAGCTACAAGGTGCCTTCTCATGTAGAGCAGAGCACCTTGATTAAGTAACTATTCTCTATAAAGTATCGGAAGAAGGAAGCGTTCGAGAGTACATTATCAAGATGGTATACCTTCAGAATAGGCTAAAGGCGTTTGATGTACCAATTCTTGATAATCTCATAGTCCATCAAGCACTAAATACTCTCCTCGTGAGTTTGAGATATTGGCTACCTCGTACATCTTTAAAGATGAGACTTGGGACATCAATGCCTTGATTTTCTGGTGTGCTACAACTGAGAAGAAGATCAAGAGTTCTCCTCATACAACTATGTTTGTAGCTTCCAAAGTTAGGGGGAAGGCTAAGTCCCAACAGCCTAAGGGTAATGGTAAAAAGCTCAAGCCCTCTCTAAAGATTCAGACTAGACAGTCCAACATTGCTAAGGGGTCACATGACATAAAAGGTATGAGGTGCTTCTTCTGTAAGAATAAGGGGTATAGGAAGCCTGATTTCAAGAAGTACAAGCTGTGAAAGGTTAAGCAGGAACTATCAGATAACTCCTCGGCCTATCTGATTCATGAATCCAATGTAGCTATAACCATATCAAGTTTTTGATAGTTAGATAGTGGAGCTTCTAACATATTGTTTCCACAATGCAGGGGTTCAGATCCAAGAGAAGGCAGACTAAAGGAGAGGAGAAGATGATGGTTGGCAACAATGAGGAGGTAGATGTTTTGTATGTAGGAGATGTAGGATTAAACCTTGTTATGGGGTTTGTATTAGTTTTACGAGATACATTATATATATCGTCTTTTAAAAGGAACTTGATCTCTGTATCAGTTTTTGATAAAGAAGTTTCTTGTTTTGTATTTGATACTAAGATATATTCGAACTGCCTTCTTATCCTACAGATTATATAGAATGTGTCTTACTCCTAATGAAATGTATGCCTCTTCTTATGTTGCTGAACCTGTTACTCAAAAAAGAGCCTTCATAAAGGAAACATTGTACAAGTTGTGACATAAATGTCTCCACATTTCCAAGGAGAAGGTTAAGAGATTGATAAAGGATAGCGTTCTCCCAATTCTGGACTTCAGTGATCTAGAAACATATATCGATGTTGTAGGGGTAAATTGACCAAGATAAAGAAAAAGGGGTCAGCTCATACTTCTGGTTTATTGGACCTCATACATACAGACGTTAGTGGTCCCTATACAATCACGTTATGTAAAGCTAGATATTTTTTGACGTTTAATGATGATTATTCCCACTATGGCTATGTTTTCTTGCTTAAGGAAAAGTCTAAAGTTCTTGACAAGTTCAAGATCTTTAAGACTAAGGTTGAGAACTAATTGAAAAAATCAATAAAGATAGTTAGATCTGACATGGGAGGGGAATCCTATAGTAGACATGGGGTTACAGGACAAGAAAATGGTCTGTTTGTCAGGCATATGGAATTGGTTGGAATAGTGGCTCAGTTCAATATGCCAGGTAGTCCTGAGCAAAATGGTGTGGTCGAAAGGCGCAATCATACCCTAAAGGACATAATGAGGTTAATGCATAGCAGGATTAACCTACCCGAATACTTTTGGGAGAAGCTATCAAGACGACATTGTATATCTTAAATAGAGTCCCAAGTAAGTCAGTACCAAAGATGCCTTTTGAACTGTAGGATGGAAGGAAGCCAAGCCTTGCATACATTCATATGAGGGGCTGCCCTACTGATGTAAGGTTATATAATCCTTATAAGAGCAAATTACAATCTCGTTCCACTCATTGCTATTTGGTGGGTTATCTCGACCACTATAAGGGCTACAAATTTTACTGTAGAGAAGGAAAGGTCAAAATAGGGGAATCACAGATAGCTAAGTTTTTGGATTACGATGTCCATGATGAGGGAAAATCTTCACATCCTTCAAGAGATATCAGGACAAATACTGCAATTATTTCGTATCTGCTTCTTATATAATCAAGTCCAATGAATGTGGGTCCAAGTACCATGCCTATGCAAGCACAAGAACTTATACCTGTTTAGGAGGAGCTTTCTGAGGTACAAGAACCTATGCAGTTACGCAGATCCACCAAAGAGAGGCAACATGCTATCTCACCAAATTACATAGTCTATTTGGGTGAGCAAGACTATGACATAGGACATGTTATGGATCCAGTTACTTTTACAAAAGCTATTTTTGGACCCCATATAGATAAGTGGTGGGAAGCGATGAAGGATGAGATGCAGTTTATGAGGTATAACAAGGTATGAGAGCTTGTTGACTTACCTCAATATTACTGGTCTGTCAGTTACAAGTAGTTATTTAAGACCAAGAAGGACACACGGGGTCAATTTGAGTAGTTTAGGGCGCGTTTAGTTGCTAAGGAATTCACTCAGAGAGAAGGAGTTGACTTCAATGTTACCTTCTCTCCTGTACCCTCAAAGGATGCATTTAAAATAATGATGGCAATAGTAGCTTATTATGACATGGAGCTATATCAGATGGACATTAGACCACTTTCCTGGATGGTGGCCTTTATGAGGAGGTCTATATGAAGCAACCTGAACGGTTTTAGGATCAAAATGTAACTGAAAAAGTTTTTAAGTTAACTAAATCAATATACGATCTGAAACAAGCTTCTAGACAATGGTACCTAAAGTTTGATGAGGTTTTGACCTTATTCGGCTTTGTAGAAAACAAAGTTGAAAGATGCTTATACTATAAGGTCAAGGGGAGTAAAGTTATCTTTCTATTACGGTACGTGGATGATATCTTGCTCGCATAAAATTATTTGACCACGTTGCATGAGGTAAAGCAACTTTTAGCCAAACACTTTGACATGAAGGATTTAGGTGAAGCATCTTTTATCCTTGGTATGCAGATTCACTAGGACAGATCTCAACACCCATTGAGCCTATCACAAAGAGCATACATTGAGCGAGTACTACAGAGATTTAATATGGCTGACTGTAAACGTGTTGTAGCACCGATCTTTCATGTTGAGAGATTATCTTTGGCACAGTATCCAAAGAATGAAGTTGAGAGAGAGGCTATGAGGAATGTCCCATATTCTAGTACAGTTGGTAGCCTAATGTATGCCCAGGTGTGTATTAGACCAGACATTGTATTTGTTGTCGGACTGTTAGGTCAATATCTAGCTAACCCAGGTATGGACCATTGGAATGCAGTTAAGCAAGTGTTGAGATACATAAACGGTACTAAGGATTATATGTTGACTAAATCAATATACGGTCTAAAATAAGCTTCCAGACAATGGTACCTAAAGTTTAATAAGGTTTTGACCTCATTCGGCTTTGTAGAAAACAAAGTTGAAAGATGCTTATCCTATAAGGTCAGGGAGAGCAAAGCTATCTTTCTATTATTGTACGTAGATGATATCTTGCTCGTATCAACTGATTTGACCGTATTGCATAAGGTAAAGCAACTTTTGGCCAACACTTTGACATGAAGGATCTAGGTGAAGCATATTTTCTCCTCAGTGTGTAGATTCACCGGGACAAATCTCAACACTTATTGAGCTTCTCACAAAAAGCATACATTGAGCGAGTGCCACAGAGGTTTAATATGGCTGACTGTAAACTTGTTTTAGCACCTATCTCTCATGGTGAGAGATTATCTTTGGCACAGTGTCCAAAGAATGAAGTTGAGAGAGAGGCGATGAGGAATATCCTGTATCCTAGTGCTATTGGTAGCCTGATGCATGCCCAAGTGTGCACTAGACCGGACATTGTATTTGTTGTCGAACTACTGGGTTAATATCTAGCTAACCTAGGTATGGACGATTGGAATGTAGTTAAGTGAATATTGAGATACCTAAAGGGTACTAAGGATTATACGTTGACATACAGGAAAGTCAACAATTTAAACATCATAGGGTATACAGACTCTAATTTTGCCATGTAGACATGATCGCAAATCCATATCGGGGTACATTTATATTATCAGATAGTGCAATATCGTGGAAGAATGTCAAGAAGACACTGGTAATTTTCTTGACCATGCATGCAGAGTTTGTTGAATGTTATTGAGCTTCTATACAGGCAATTTGGCTCAAAATCTTAATTTCTAAGTTGTCTGTGGTAGATTTGATAGCTAGACTCTTTCAATTATATTGTGTTAATCTTGATGTAGTGTTGTTCAGTAACAACAACAAGAATATCACAAGGCCTAAGCATTTGGAGGTTAAGTACTTAACCATAAAGGAGTTGATTCAGAAGGGTGATGTTGAAATGGAGCACATCAGGACTGAGGAAATATTAGTTGATTCATTAATTAAAGGACTTCGCCCACTAGTGTTTGTTAGACATGTATCCAGTATGAGCTTGTTAAAGTCCTTAGGCAGCAGTAGTTAAGGATCATTGTATTTGCTCCTTAAAAGTTTGTACATTTTGATGTATTATGACATTATGATTATTTATTAATATAGGTGACCATCTTTTTATCCTCAGTAATAACTATTCTTGTGTATAGTCATAATATATATGAAAGCCTTAAGATTTGTGTTGATATTAAGCATTTTAAAGGTTATTGGGCATATATAAAGATTGACCTTGAACCTATGTCATTTTGACTCATACAGTTTAGTATGGATATCCATAAATTTAACATTGACATAAGGGATAAAAGTTTTAAATCCTATAAAGGTTCTCTAATATATTTTAGCATTCAGTTAGACAACATAAAGGTTTTCTCTAATGTTGTTTAGCATTTGATAAGAGAAAACAAGATTTTTCTACTGTAGTTTAGCACATGTAGTTTAGCATAAAGTTGGAAAATCGAGACCTACAAATGAAGATGATACATTTTAGATAATACAGGTATTATCCTAGTTTATCACGCTCCATTTTTTCATTTATATTAATGAGGTATTAGATATTCGTGATTATATTGAACATATGTCGCACATGACACATGTGTTTGATATTTTTGGGTATGGAAAGCCTTGTAGGACGGAATGTTAGACTTTCATTTGGATCGAATGTTTTAATATTTTAAAATTTGCTGCCAATACAGTAGCGCGACTTAACCGATTTTAAAACTTGAGTCATAACTGCAATTAATACTTGTCCAAGGGAAAGAATCTTGGATAATTTTGTCCTTCTTCATAGTATTGGACAACTATTAATTGTATTTTCGATTTTTTTAATAACTTATCTGTTAAATTATATAATTTGATCCAAAAAAATATAATAAAGTGACCCAATAAATGATTTATATTAATTGGTCGAAGTCTAGGAGGAAAATAAATCCCGATTAGTATATATATATAGGGAAGCCCGATATGGAAGTTATATATAAAGGTTAAGGTCTCCTTCAGTTGCTTATGTAATTCGTAAGTATACAGATCCTCTGACCCATTAAGATTTTCTGACCGATTAAGCTATATATAAGGAGTTAACCGAATGTCAGTGATCACATTTCGTGAAGGTCCTGGGAGATTGAAGCTCGTTTTGACCTCGGAAACTGCTTCGGAACATCGGATGGAATCAAAATTAAGTAGTCTACGTTTCCTTTATTTTTAACCCTTACATGAACGATCCGAGATACGTAGGTCTATCTTACGTGTTATATATAACACTATTTCTTTTTATTAAAAATAAAAAGGACCGAATATAACCTATGCCAAAAGTCTTTAAGGCTCCACTTGGAAGTTGGAATAGATCATAGTTATGTAATAAGAGAATATTTACAAGATTTCTTAACAAAGATAAAACCTACTCTTTGGCACTTATAAGGAGCCTAAATACAGAGAGCCTAAATCGTATACTTGGTTGGTTTATCTTTTTATGCGGTAGCTAGAAAATAAGCAGTCGATATATCTTTAAAGTAATGAAGAGGTCATCTACCCAAGCTTTAAGTAGTGCTGCATTTCAATTTCCCGTTTGTACCCTAACCTAAACAAAACGACACATTTTCCAAAGTTCATATGGAATATTAACGAAGATACCTAGAATGGTTTTCAAAAGCGCAACAAAACTAAGCTCCGCTGATTTGGTACATAGTTAAATAATTTTGGAAATCAAAAGTTAGAGCTATATACCTTTTTATTAACCATATTAAAATTGAATGAGATGTTGCATAGAAATATCATTTAAAGATAATGCGACTTTAGTTGAACTTATGCATTGTTTGATTGATAATTAAAATCATTTTTCAACTAATAATATATATATTTAAGCAATCCATATACTATCATCTAAGCAAACTCTCAATATTTTCATATATGCAATGTTTTTAAAATTTACTAGTACTATATTTGTGTACATACATAAACTAATAGTCTGTTTAATATAATCAGAAAATATTGTTATTTAATTTCCTTTGAAGATTTTAAATATTAAATTATTAATAAATGTAAACATTAAAGCCTTTTATCTTATCACTTAGTTATGTATGAGACGCTATCTAGGAATGTTCATAAAACTCCTTTTTGTAAGAAGCCGCGTTGACTGTGAAAATATATTTTATTTATAGTATTTTTTAAAAACAATTGTTTAGTCATCCTAAAACCAGTTATCAAATTAATCAAAAATAAATTTGATTTACTCGATATAATTGTAATATAAATAATTAATTGATACACAATATAAATGACAAATAAAATTGTGACAATAATTAACATTTAATATAAATTAAATTCATGTTAAAATATTAATTTTATTACAATTTTAAATAAAACTATTCTATCAAATTATAATTTGACAAAATCAGGTTAAAAGTTATTTTTTAATTTATGGTTTTGAATGAGACACTTTTCTTTTTGTTTTAAAGCTTAAGATTATGCTTAGGCTTAAATTGATATTAGCTAAGGAGTAATAGGAATAAAATTATTTTTAATGATGTTAAATATTTAATAGTTTTTAATTATGGTGACTTTTATGAAATTAGTAAACATAAGGTTAACATATTTAATTAATTTATGATATAAATCATTAACAAATACAAAACACAACAAGTAAAATCATCAATCATAAATAAGAATTATAGATAAATTTTTTTGAAAGATATCAAAATAAAAGTTAATATAGATTTCAAACTAAAAGTAAAATTTTCTAATTTTTATGAATAATATATTTCAAAAAGTAATTTTAACTCGTGATTTTAAGAGGTTACTTTTGTAAAAAAATGATTTTAAAAAGTTAAACAAATGCCTAACAAACAATGTTATGAATACTGTTCCAGACTTAGTACCGGATTGGATTCTGGAACGGAACTGTATCGGTACCGATCAATACCGGGTACCGTTTCGGGTAATTTTTTAAATTTATAAAATAGTTCCTAAATTTTTAAAAATTGCAAAATAGTCCATATTAGTATATTGTACAGTTGTACTGTATACTTTACTGTTTACATCAATCATGCTTTCAAAAATCTTAATAGTAAATAATAATGACAATTAATATGAAATAAGTTAATAACAATAATTTTTAAATATTTTACATATAAATAATAACCACAATTAATATAAACAAAGA
>JANIJH010000006.1:61888232-61905703 GCA_024520975.1 Erythroxylum areolatum | reverse complement strand
AATCGACGCAACCACAAGTGCGTAATTCCACGTTGATATTGCTGTAGCCATACACGTCCCCTCTGACGTAACTTTTGTGGGACCTCACCAAGATGTTAGATTTCTTAGGGGGAGCCTATTAATTGCATTGAGCTTTATCTGGAGGTTGATCTTTGAAAGTTGTCTTCTTCTTAGTCTTCCGTTCAGTCATTTTTCCCATGTCAGGTCAAGTCACATGTTAAGTTGTAATTTAACAAAAAGCTGTGTAATATGAAACTCTCTTCTTCTGTCATATTTCATTCCATTTCATTATAAAACTTTCTCCTAAATAATAGAATAAGATTACATTCTATTCCATTTCATTATAAAGCCTTTAACTAAACATAGTCTTAGGTCAAATATTAAATAAACACATATTATGTTATTAAGAAACTGGGCTTATAATGAAAATACAGAAATAACGTTTTGTAGTGCAACATAACGGACAAGTACAGGGAGCCTACATGCTTTCGTGACCATTTATGAACAGTGTTGATCAAAAAGATACAAGAGTTGAAGATAAAGTTAATTAAGTCTGAGGTCTGAACAAAGCATTTAGCGAGTAGTGGACATATACATAGCAGTACATTTTTTTTCTGTTTGCAGCACACTGTAGAATCATATTGACAAGAGAAAACTTATATGAACAACAAAAACCACGAATTTGCTCAGTAAGAACGTTAAAAAAGAACATTCTGAGTTGACAAGTCCAAGTACGTACAAAAGGAATTTAAAGCACGTACGTTGGCTTCCCCCAGTTCCATAAATCACATCATCACTTTCGTATGTATAACTTTCGCTTGCAGCATCTACATCAAAGACAATGGATGCATAGTGCATGGCGAGAGGCTGGTCTGGCCATTTGGACGTGTCCATATCAGCTTTCCCGGCTAATCAATATTCGATGAGAGTGCATGAAGAAATTTTCTAAGGGGGGCATTTAAAGAGCCTATTCGAGAAGTCTCCATTACCAATTACGTAGTTTTTGGTTTTGATTGTGATAACCTTTAAGCATAATGGGAATGTCGTGGTCAGACGCAACACCACATTCCCATTATTTACCTGTACAAAAGACTAATGTAAGGATAAGAACTGATGAAATAAAGATTTTTTTTCTAAAATAATTTTCTAATGCATTATTATGACCTTTGGTTTTGTTTTCCGTACGAAGAAGATTCTCTCTACGGAGAGCAGCTGTGTTCATTTTTCTGACCAATCGAGTCTGGTAGTATTATCAAACCTTTTTATAGTTCAAGGGTAGAAAGAGCTTCAAACATCTTTCTCCACCGAGATTTTCCCGTACGAATTTTCTATATACAGTACTATGCGATTTTAATTAGTAGAACGATACTTTATATTTTACATTAAAAACCTAAACTGTGTACATTTTTCGCCACACACAGTTGATAGAATTTGAACCTTCGCTCCATATAAATAGCTAGCAAGATGGAATTAAGTATTTTAAATATACGTTACTCTGTTAACAATGTAGGCATTAAATATTTTGTTTGAAGTTGTCAAAAAGTGCCAACAACTTTTTGGTACAGTCTAACATAAGCTGCCTGCTTTTTAGTTTCAGTTTCTAGGCATTACAAATAGACTATTTGAAGGCTTTTTTAAGGCTAATCCCATCTTCGGGTGATTTTAGAAGCATGTTCCCCTAATTTAGTTTAATGGACTTATTTTATAAATCTATCATGTTTTATGCAGGAAAATTATTCTTACTTTCTTATTATTAGGTTAAATTTATAAGGATTGACATTATTTGTTTTGCTATTTTCTTCAATGTTTTGATTTAAATTTCTTATTAACAATAATTTGTTTTTTATTTATTCTTCAATTAACATCTTTGTAATAAGTAATGTATGTCAATAGATCAGGGCGTAGTACAATAAATACAAAACTTTTTTATAAGATTTTCTAAAGCCAATATTGCTTAAAATTTTATAACATGACTAGTACACAAAACATAATTAAGCATAAATCATAATTCTTACCTTATTGTCAAACTTGATAATTTTGTTATCGTTTCTCTTGAACCGTTTTTGAAGATAATTCATCTAAACCACTATAGCAATATAAGTATCTGGTCTCTAATCATATTCACAAAATGTGTTACTATTGTTGTAGAGATGGTTAGGTAAGAAGTGTTAATTTCCTTAGAGCTAGGCCTATTTGAAATTATAATTTATTTTAATTAAATAACTAAAAACATTAAACATATCAATTAAAATTAAATTTTTTTAATTATAATTAATTTTAATTAAATAATAATTATGCTTAAATAAGATCCAATATCTCATATTCGTCTTATTTATTAAATATCTCATATTTAATTATAAAGTTTCTTAAATTTTACAATGAAGTTCAACTTGATTAAAACATATTTTCTCTCTTTAACATATTCTTTGTGTTTGACCAATTAAGTTCCTAAATATGTTGGAAATAGATGAAAATTATAAGCCTAATCATATTTAAGATTAGATAAACTATACTCTTTTAATTTATTTTTAATTCTCTAATTAAATAATTTATATCTATATATCAAGATTATCATCTAAACCCAAATATTTAGGAATGTTATCATCATAAAATGTTTCATTTAGATAGAGTATAAAATCAATGTCTACGTCATTAATAATTGATTCAATTAATGATATTTAAAAATTATTTTTAAAGTGTCATTTCACCTTGGCTAAAGATTTCTCGAATATATACTAATTAAGAATAATGGAACATTTCTTCTAATCACTTTACGGTGATGAATTAGATACTGACAAATCAACTGTCTCTATATAATTCATACAATATCCAGTGATTACCATTAAAGCTATCATTGACTAAATTAAGTTATAAGAAGTATTGAAACATAACAACTTATACACTAGATACTTTAGAAATCTTAGGTCAAATAATCACTTATATTATCATCATAATGAGAATTTTCATAAAAATATAAGTAATATTTCAAATAGAATTTTCATATAAAGTCATTTTAATGAAATTGTTATTTAATAAGCACCCACTTGTTTGTTTAAGTGTCTTTATATTTTAGTTTATGAGTTCAGATACTTTCTTAATAAGGAATAAATATAATATGTTGTAATTTTCTTACGCTATATTAATGCTTAGTCTTAATAAAATAATGACAAGGAACATTATGAACAATACATAAATACAATATAAATTTTATAATTATGATATCATCATAGTTTTATTTGCAACATATATTCATGGATTTTATCATATAAATCTGAATATGTATAAGATAAATAATAACTAATAATTATGTCATTAAATTACAACCAACCGATTGATTATAAGACATAAACCAATAATGTAAATATCCTCAAAGAATTAGCGGCATGTTCTACATCAGTTTTCTCTGAAGACAACAATAGTAATATATACTAATTAAATACAACATTCACTGGAGTAATAGAGACTTGATTGGAACTAATATGAGAAAACAATACCTGAAACTCATAAGTTATAGCACAAAAGTTAGGAATCTAAAAATTATGATTGCAATAACAATTTTTGCATAGTTTTATTGTTACAAACAAGTCCACTATTTCCTTTTAATAGCTTGAAACTAATGATTCGAGCATTATCATGTATTTAAATTGCCATATACAATTGTAATATTTAAGCTCGAACTTAGTCATAAGAATTATTTCATAATCTATACAAAAGCATCCTTCATATTTATTTAAATACATGAGACTTAATCATTATAAAGATTTATGATAATTGAATAGCATTGAGTTAAATGTATTTTATCTTCCTTCATTGCTTAATTCTTCTTTTTCAACTTCTATGCAAAAGACTTGCCCTAAATTTATGTCGAAACCATTATATTACTAAAAGATGACCAATTTGTGTCCAAATAAGACTTTTATTTTTCCTAAATAACCTTTATGTAGTAGGTAAGGTCATACATGTATACTATACAAGATTACCACTTTACCTCAAGTTAACTCGTTTTCCACGTTAAGATGGAGAGTAATCGGACTCTTAAAACAAGTAGTTTCAGTTAGTTATATTTTAAGCTCTAATATCTAGTTATTTTCAGTAATTCATGTTCCCTCTCTTTCTCTATCTCACATTTGTTGATCATACTTCGCAAGCTGTCTAATTGCCACCATATCAAACATAAATCTGAATTATATCGTAATCGCTATATCACACGTATGCATGCTAGTGAAATCCTAAAAGAATGTAATTTTGCAAAGTTTTTGATTTGTTCGCGGTTGATTCTAGCATAATCAAAACTAGAAAAATTAAACACAAATCCAAATCAATATCAGAAATTTGTTAACGCAGTTCGATTCACTTTGTCTACATTTCTGGAGCCTTCACACAGCTTAATACTTTTATTAATGACAATAGTTTTATACAAGGCTTTATCGAGCAGACTTACTTAACTCTTGACACTATCCCTCACCCTTATAACCCGTGAAAATAATTCACATCTAATAAGATGATCGACTTGTGCTAACCTCAATAGAGGATTTTCTCAACAACTTTTAATGATAAAGATAATAAACTTATAACTCAAGTGATTAAAAATAATAAACAACATAGAAGAATACACTTGAGATAAGAAAAACAACTTCCCTAGTTAATTAAACTCCTTCAATGACAAAACTGAAAGTTGTTCGCTAATAGTACTATTGTATTCAGCTACTGAAATTCTTAGACACCACTTCCACCATCGACAGCCAGACAATCAACATCTAATTAGTTCACCAAAAGCCATACAAGGGATGAAGAACATCAGTGCAGAAAGAGTACATAAATCAAAAAATAAATCAGCTGCACAACTCCTAAAGAACACACTTAATTGTCGATGAATAGTAAAATAATATCCAGCTGTAGAAAGCCACAAATCACCCAGCCAAAAATATGCAAAATCCCAGAAAGAAAATAACAGTTGCTACACACCCACAATTAACGACAACAAAACTAAAGAAAATTGCAACACCAATAAAACAACCTACATTCGTGATCCACCAGAAAATATAGCTAAGAAATAATACAACCTAGGTTACATGATCCAACAAAAAACTTTGCAGCAGATAGAGTTTTATCTTCACACAAACAACTACTAAACATTATTGAAAATCACCCTTGAATCCTAGTTAACAAGTCATTTAATATCTGTCATTTTTCCTTTTCAAGAATGACAACATTAAGCCCATTATACATGTGAAACCCAACCATAGTACATCTGTTATAGTTCATTCAAAATTCCCAGAAAATTTGAATCCTTGGATAGCCATTATCTCAAAAATACTGTATATTTAAATCCCATCCAATTAGGATTAAACTTTATCAAACTTGTCTTGGAAGAGTCCCACATAAATATAACTAGTTCCAATTATCAAATAATGTCCAAAAGTAAATAATAAGATATAATCACCTATATTTTAACAATTTATCCCTTTTTAGCATTATTTGTCATATATTTGAAACTCCCCCTAAAGAAGATAATTGGACATATAGCATTGAACTCACAAATCACAAGAGAACTCCCCCTTAATCAGTCAACAAGATTTAAACTTAATCAATTATCCAAGTTTAAAGAAAGTCAAACAAATCAAAGGAGGATGTTCTGATGTAGTGTTCTCCCCCTTGGGACAAAATATGTCAAAAAGTACAATAAGGAAGCATCTAAAAACCAAAGAACCCTTTGCTAGATTTATAAGCCAATGCATCAAAAGGTCCAGACAGAGTGTAAGGTAGATCAACCACCTGAGCTTGCTTATTGGCATTCAAAATCCTTGGCAAGATATTCATCAATGTCACTAGTTTAAGAGTACTCGAATCCAACCTAAGTGATTAAGCATGGAAAGTATAGCAGGGAATGAGGCTTACTAATAATTACTAATATTACTTCAATGATAAGTCTTCTCAAATTGAAGTTTTCCCCAATTCCATTGGCGTAAATAAGCTTAGGTTGTGTCAGATAAACTGATACTACAAGTGTACTTGGTAACCAATTTACCAATACCAACTTATGAATAACAAAGTATTTCTGCGTCAACATAGAAGCGCAAAACACATAAGTAAATGGTTAAGCATTTAATCTTCCTCCAATTAACACAGTAGCAATCATATCATTTGGCATATTCTAATCATCACTATATGCAAGATTCCTAAGTAAATTATGAAACCCCAAAAATAAATTCATTTTATCATGATCAAATTAAATTAGTTTACCTCGCACATATATCAATTGATAGCATACAACAAATTTGGTCAAGAGATCTTTATCCAAATTATAGTAAAATTCTTTTGCCAAAAAAAGAATCAAAGTGTTGCGATAACAAGGTAGCTTGTAATAGGTTTCTTTTAGATATCAAAACATCCAAACGAAATTGCTGAAATTCATCCATGTTAATAGAATGATCAAGAACTAACCCGATGTTTGCCATAGTGTCCCATTTCTATGCTGAAGCAAAAGTGTAGAATTTATAGGACATAACATCATTTACCGACATTATGACAGGAGGGTCTCAATTTTTGAGCCATTTTCTTTGTCAATTTTCAAGGACTAGTAATAGGAACATTCAGTGGTGGGACAATAGTGAGATAGGAGTACTAGTTTCAACTGGAGCTTCTTCTGAATTAGAATCAGAGCTCTCTACTATGAAAAATAGCACACGCATGACATCATCTTGTTTCGATTACTGTTCCCAAATAAAGGAGGGGTTGGGAATGTTAGGAAACACCTTCGATGAAGATCCAACACCAGTAATTGTTTTTCCATGTAGTGGATGTTGTTGAAGTTGATTAGAGTGTAAGTTAGGGACGGCGGTGGAGGGAATGGTTGCCGACCATGATTGTTCCATGCCAAAGGATGAAGAAATACCTTTAGACTTACCCATCTTAGCTTCAAAAAAGTGGGTGTTGTCAATGAAGAGAGAAACCCTAAGAGATGAAAGAAAGGTGAGATTTCGTGAAGGGGAAGACAAATTAACTAACTATGAAGCTAAAAAACAAACAAAATTACAAAAAGGAAGAGAGAAGATAAGGTATTGAGGGAGCTTTTCATATCAAGTCCTTAGCGGTTGTTTAAGACCGTAAAAAGCCTTCTTAACTTGAAAAATGTGATAAGCATGGACTGAATCAATGAACCCTTTCAGCTGCTCAACATATACCTTGTCTTGTATGAACCCATTCAAGAATGCACTCTTCACATCCATTTGATAAAGCTTGAAACCTTTTGCACATGCTATAACCAAAAGTAATCTAATTGACTCAAGTCTTACCACTGGCGCAAAAATTTTATCAAAATCAATTCCTTCGATCTGAGAGTAACCTTGAGCCACTAAACTTACTTTATTTCTAGTCACATTGCCCTTTTCATCAGTTTTATTACGAAACACCCATTTTGTTCCGATCATATTCACATTAGATGGTCTTGGTATCAATTCCTAGATGTCATTGTGAGCAAATTTAGTCAATTCTTCTTGCATAGCTATTGCCCAGAACTCATCTTATAAGGGTTCATTAATATTTTTAGGCTCGAATGAAGATGTGTAACATAAAAGTCCTGCGAGTTCATGATAATCAACTCTTTTTCTTTCCCTTGTTTTTCTTCTCTCACTTATTTCCCCAATTATGTTTTCAATTGGATGACTTCTTCTAATTTGTGAGGGAGGATCCCTATTCAAATAATCTTTTCTTAGATTTTGATTATTCAAAGAAATTATTTTCGCATTAAGTGTCTTGGTGGTGTCATCATCTGAATCAACTGACAGCTCTTCTGTTTCCACAGTTACTTCACCAGCAGCAACTAACTGTTTTGGTTCTTGTCTCGTTGCTTGTTTGAGTTAGTCCACAAGGCTAGTTTTGTGAATTTTCTTATGCCAAATTGTCATTCATTTGAGACACATCTATCATAACATTTATGGACTCTAACACTTTCTTGGTTCTTTGATTAAACAAGCTTTACTATGGGTTGAATAGCCAATGAAGATCCCTTCATCACTCTTGCTTTCAAATTTTCCAAGCTGTTCCCGATCTCTAAGAATTTATCATTTACTACTAAAAAATTTGAAAGTAGCTTATATCTGGTTTCTTTTCCTTCCATAGTTTATAAGATGTCTTGTTTAAGATATTTCTAAGATGAACTCTATTGCTTATGTAGCATGCCGAGTTCACTACCTCCACTCGAAATCACATTGGTATATTTCTTCCATTTAACAAAGATATGGCCATTTCTTGAAGAGTTCGATTTTTCCTCTTTATAAATCCATTTTTTGTGAAGTTTTAGGTGCTAAAAATTCTTATATGATACCATACTTGTCACAGAAATTGTTAAAGCTTGCATTCTCAAACTCTCTTCCGTGATCTGATAGGATTCTCAACATTGTCATATTTTTCAAATTCATTACTTGCACATATAGGCCTCTAAAAGCCTTAAAAGTATTTGATTTCTCTTTCAAACATGACACCTTAATGTATCTAGAATAATCATCGTCACAAGTTAACAACTCTCTAATTCCACCAATGCTAGCATGTTGGACCAACCAAGTCCATGTGAATGAATTCCAAAATACGTGAGGAAGTAATGTGTCAAACCTTTTTATGTGGCACTCTCATTTGTTTATCCTTTTGACATGCATTGCTTACCTTCTTATCTTCTTTGTTCATTGTAGGCAAACCTCTCACAGATTCCAATTTCTTTAACTTGCTAATAATCTCATAATTAATGTGCCCTTGCTTTTGATGCCATAGATCTATATTGTCATTATATGAGGTTGATTCATAAGTGGCAGCGACTTGCAATATATAACAATTGTTTGCTAATCATCTTCCAGTCATAAGACATTCTCCTTGTTCGGTTAACACCCTGCACCTATCACTTGTAAATTTAACCAATAAACCATCATTATAAAGTTAGCTTATACTAACCAAATTGGCTTTTAATCCATCAACGTGAAGCACATTCTTAAGGTGTGGCAATCCATCCACACATAGTGTTCCTCTATATGATCGAAGCCTTCTTTCCATTACTGAAAGTCTCATGCCCATCCATACAACTTTGATAATTGGTTAAGTAGCTCCTTTCACATGTCATATGATGTGAACATCCACTGTCAAAATATCAACCATTATGAAAAGTAGCCTTCATAGATTTAAGAACTACGAGAGTTTCCAATTGACCCTTTTTAACCCAAGTGTGCCTTATTATCATAGGTTGCTAATGTAATTTGGTGAGGAGTATACAGATTTTCGATTTTGGTCCTTTGAAATAACATTTGTAACAACTTGGTCTTATGTGCCTAATAACTCCACAAAAATGACATTTAGGAATGAACCTCTGATTCTTCCTTGCGATTTCCCTTTGGACAGGTCTGATTGTATCATTATTTTCATCATTCATCTTAGAATATTTACCTTTGTAGACAATACCTTGGAGATCTCCCTTGATCTTACCGATTTCCAGTAACTTTTCTTACTTTTCAGTACCTCCATTTAAATTTCTTATCCCTTTTTTTTGCTAACCAACTTTAACTTTGTTTCATTCAACTCATCTATTGTAGATAATAATTTCTTCTCTAGATCTTGAATGATGTTCTTCATAGTAGAGTTTTCCGTCTTTAACTTTTCATTCTTCTCACATATTTGCACCAACTTTGCATACATTAATTCATAAGCTTTGTAAATATGCTCATATTTGTTTTCTAAATCACTGTCATAATTGTCATAATCTGAATTTAAACTTTGCACTGATTCATCTGCATTTTTCCTGAAATTTTGGATTAATTTACTCACAGTTTCATCATCAGTTTCTTCCTTCTTAATTACTGTTAAGCAACCAACTGAACTGTTGTTGTATAAAGCAACCAACATAGCATTCCTCATAAATTCCTCTTCATTACTATACTCACTTTCGAATTCATTCTTACTCTAAATTTTGGTATAGGACTTCCCTTTTTCCTTCTTCAAGGTGTTAACATGTTCTGCTTGCACATGTCTAAAGCCTTGACATTCATGACATTGAATTTTCTTCACTTTTCTTTCACCTTTTTTTAATTTTGGCTTATTGCTTGAAGTTATTATTTGATAAACTCCCATTATTTTGCCTTAACTCGAGTATGTCCTTTTTCACTTACTGGAATTTCTCATCAACAATACCAAGTCCTCATTCTTTTCATATTCATCTATTAAATCATTCACAACTTTATCGATTTTAGCCTACAATGCCAATCCTTTACTCATCTCTTGTTTACCCCTTAACAAATTCATCTTAAAATTGGTAAGAATTTCAATTATCTTATCCAACGACAATTCACTGATATCATGAGCTTCCTCGATTGCTACAATTTTTGGTATGAACCTTGAAGGTAATGGTCTTAATATCTTCTTAACCAGTTTCAGATTAGAAAATATCTTCCCGAATTGATGTGCTTGGTTTGCTATGTCACATAATCCCTCATGAAAGTCTCCAATGGTTTCACTCTCATCTATCTTCAGCTCTTCAAATCCACAACTAACATCTGAAGTTTTTTGGATATCACATACTTCGATCCCTCATGTATAATTTGTAAAGTGTCCCACGCTTCTTTTGTCAATTCACAAGCTGATATCATTGATAAATGACCTTCATCAATGACATTAAAGATGACATACATGGCTTGAGAATTTCCAAGTACTCTCTCTTCTTCAGCTCTTGTCTACTCAGATGGATCATTCAGTACTACTTTCCCTTATCATCAGTTATCACTGGATGTGTCTAGCCATGTAATACTGAGTTCCAAGCTTTGGATCCCTATACCTGAATAAAGACTCTTATCATGATTTCCATGTAGGATAATTAGAACCATCCAACAATGTTGGCCTAGTAATTTATGCTCCTTCTTTTGTACCCATATTTGCAAAACACAGATCTGCACTAACTTGTTGTATCAAATTCTAATTCGGTGACTCGCTCTGATACCAACTGAAAATTTGAAAGAATCTAATTTCCCAAAGTTTCTAATTCATTTGCGGTTGATTCTAGTACAATCAAAAAAATAAAAATTAAACTTATAACTACAAATCAACACCAGAAATTTTTTAATGCAATCGGCACACTTTGTCTACGTTTGCAGGTCCTCACCCAATTTGATACTTTTGATTAACGACAATAGTTTTATATAAGGCTTTATCGAGCTGGTTCACTCAACCCTTGACACTATCCCTCGTCCTTATAACCCGTGAAAGTAATTCACACCCAATAATATGACCGATTTGTACTAACTTCAACAAAGAATTTTCTAAACAACTTTTGACGATAAAGATAGTAAACTAACAATTCAATTGATTAAAAGTAATAAAGAACATAGAAAAATACACTTGAGATAAGAAAAACAACATCCCTAATTAATTCAGCTCCTTTAATGATAGATCGGAAAGTCGTTCGCTAATAGTACTACTGTATTTAGCTGCTAAAATTTTTGGACACCATTTCTACCATCGACAGCCATACAATTATCATCCGAATAGTTCACCAAAAGCCATGCAATGAATGAAGAATAGCAGCGCAGAAAGAGTACATAAACCAGAAAATAAATCAGCTGCAAAACTTTAAAAAACATCCTCAATTGTTGTTGAATAGTAGAAGAATATCTAGTTGTAGAAAGTCACGAATCACCCAGCCAAAAACACGCAAAAGCCCATAAAGAAAATAGCAGTTGCTACACAGGGTGTTGAAATGAAGCACCAACAAAACAACCTATGTTTGTGATCCACCAGAAAATATAGCTAAAAAAGCCTAGGTTACGTGATCTAACAAAAAACTTTTGCGGTAAATAGAGTTTTATCTTCATACAAACAGTTACTAAACATTATCGAAAATCACCCTTGAAATCCCAACTGCCAAGTCATCTAATATTTGTCATTTTTCCTTTCTAAAAATGACAACATTTAGCCCACTATACACATGAAACCTAGCCATATTACATTTACTACAGTCCATTCAAAATTCCTAGAAAATTTGAATCCTTAGATAGCCATTATCCCAAAAATATATTGTTTA
The DNA here is from genome assembly GCA_024520975.1 of Erythroxylum areolatum. NCBI lineage: Eukaryota > Viridiplantae > Streptophyta > Magnoliopsida > Malpighiales > Erythroxylaceae > Erythroxylum > Erythroxylum areolatum. The sequence goes on along the minus strand of JANIJH010000006.1, from coordinate 61,893,651 downwards.
TTTAAATCCCATCCAATTAGGATTAAACCTTATCAAACTTGTCTTGGAAAAGTCCTACATAAACACAATTAGGTCTAATCATTAAATAATGTCCAAAATTAAATAATAAGATATAATCATCTATATCTTAACAGTTAGGAATCAAAGTGCAAATTGCGACTCCTCCGTCATTAATGTATAAATATACTTTCAACATTTGTTGCACATCAATGAGTATTATCATTTGACCAGTAATTATCAAAGTAGTGTTGCCTTAAAGTTTCTTTTCATTAGCTGTAATTGTGCTAACTCGAAGCCCTCTCGAATAAAAGCCTACAAGGATTTAGTTTATTGGCAGCTTGATTTTACTTCTCAACAGTTTATATTGAATTGGTCTAATGGAATTTGGAGCTGATTATGAATTTATGGTCAATTTCTTGTTAAAGCATCTCATATTATGGTTATAGAATGTAAAGAAATTAACGAATGTATTTGTCATGTAAACTTTGTATAAGGTATCAATTCTGATGTCCCACAGCCTTCAACAGAATGCAAACAATATATGTAGATACCCACATGAAAAAGTCTTTATGTAGCATTTGGAGTTTGGTTTTTCATTAACTTGAGGCTATGATGTTTCAAAGAACGTACCTATGGATTTATACCCATAAACTTTTACTAAATTTAGTTGAATTTAATTTCAATAACCTTTGGGATGACAATTTAACCCCTCTCATCCATTTTTAAATTAACATTCGAAATTAGGATTGATTAAATTTTAAATTAAATTTAAAATCGATCAAATTTAATTCATATTAATTTAACTAAAATAAATAATAAATAAAATAAAATGAAATGATCTTTATTTAAAAATCAATCGAATTGCCAAGCAAAATATATGTGATCAAACTTCAATCTGGCAAAAAATTCGAGTCGTTTACAAATAATGTAAACCGAGTGGGTAAATTACCAACCAAAGATTTTAGAGTTCAAATGGCCTAAAGATGATACCATTAACAAACATGCATGACTATCAAAGCTAAATATTTCTCTTATCTATATGAAAAATCGATTGAAACAATTATAACATCAACATATAGTTTACGAATTGTTAATTGCCTGGACGTATTACATGTAATATAATGTGGAAACGATAAAACATGGTCCATTAATCATTTGATAATAAAACACAGCAGAACTTCCATTACCTTATCTACATATATAGCTAGGTATTTTTACAATATTATACTTTACTATTATTGTTTTATCATATTCTAATTTGATCTCATTTCTTAAAAAGCATCACTTCTCAGAAAATATTTTAAGCGAGGAAGTTACCACTTTATTAACCTTAATAAAGGTGCAACCTTAATCTTTATGCTCTGGTTGTTTAAGTTCAATTGACTAATTAAGAAATTGTTTTTAAAATTAAATTATGATTTTTTTTTTCTTATACAAGTCCAAAGGCTTTCATTTTCAGAACGAAATGGAAAGAGGATCAAGTAGGAGTTCAAACCCTCAATTTGAAGAGAATAGCGTGCTTAATTGGCTAATACAAACAAGTAGTAAATCGTTTTATTGAGTCTTTATCTTTTTATTTCATTATATCCGTCCACAAACAAACGAACGAACGGAGAAAATGAGTCGTCTGCAACAACTCAATTTTCGATCGTGACAGGAAGTGAAATCTGTTACAAACGAAGTGACAGTATGTTGGCTAAAATCATCATACATGAAATGAAAGAGAGCTATACAGTACAGACACACACACACCAAGATTATAAACATATCAAAATTAAGGATCAATAGGTTCAAATCCCTTGACATAATCACCATCATCCGTAGAAATACAGGCCAAAATGTAAGGTACAAGACACAAAATTTTACTTTCTACTGCCACATAGAATGAGGCGCTGGCGTTAAAGAGGATGAGAGTGAATTGGCGGTTTCTCTCTGCGATGCCACCTCAATGATGCCCATAATGAATGCGCACGGGAGAGAGAGAGAGAGAGAGCATTATAGCTGACCTTTGGCGAGCAAATGAGTAAATGCTCTTTGCTATGCTGTCTGTTTCGGCTATTTAGAAGCAAACAGTTTTATCTCTCTTATGGTATGGTCAGCGTAAACTTCTCCATGGTCTCTCCTCTATATATACACACAAGCCGTAGCCTTCCCTTGGACGTTTGTGTCTGCATTTCAAAGAGAAAAGGAAAGAGATTTGATTCCCTTTACACAACACACATATCTAGCTACCTACAATAACCTCTGGTGATCATTCATCAACATCCAAAATAGAGCTGGATAATATGTCAAAACCACCTTGCTGTGACAAGATTGGTGTGAAGAAAGGTCCATGGACACCAGAAGAAGATATTATCTTGGTATCTTACATTCAAGAACATGGACCTGGGAATTGGAGATCAGTTCCTACTAATACAGGTTCGGACTCGAGTTCCTCAGTTGGCTTTCCTTTTTTTCATGATTGAGAGTTTTTGAAAACATTATCTTCTGCATATTAATTGTTACTACTTATTAGTCTTCTAATTTTCTTTCTGGGCTTTTGCTTTACTTTTGGTTGGTTTAGCCATTAAAGTGGTGTATTTATTGCACTGCACCGCTTTATAGTTTGAACTTCAGCCTTGATTTTATCTTTTCACTTTCTTCAGGCATTAGCACAGATGTAGGGTTACATTTGTTTCTCTACACGCTCCACTTTAATCGACAATTTTCTCAACTTCTCACTTTATGCACTTAAATCTCTTCAGGTTTGCTTAGATGCAGCAAAAGTTGCAGGCTTAGATGGACTAATTATCTCCGGCCAGGAATTAAGCGTGGAAACTTCACTGATCATGAAGAGAAGATGATTATCCATCTCCAAGCTCTTTTGGGCAACAGGTAAAATCATCTCTGTCTCTTCTCTGAGAGTTGATTTCCAAATTACGGTTGCTAATCATCAAGGTCTTCTAAACCCAATGGAGTAAAAATTACATACATATAAGAGAGTTAGATTCTGTGACAGTAAATAGTTGTCCATTTCTTTAATGTTCATTGGGACGGAAGCAAGGTTACACAGTACTCAGAGTAATTAATGGTTTTTCTTTTTTTTTCTTTGAAGATGGGCAGCCATAGCCTCATATCTTCCGCAAAGAACGGACAATGACATAAAAAATTACTGGAACACTCACTTGAAAAGGAAGATGAAAAAGCTTCAAGATGGCCAAAGTGAAGACGGGTTCTCCGCTTCACAGGCAAAGGGCCAGTGGGAGAGAAGGCTTCAAACAGATATTCGCCTGGCTAAACAAGCCCTTTGTGAGGCTCTGTCTCTTGACAAAACCAGCTCATTGCCTGACTCAAAATCATCTGTCACCGATGATTATGAGCCTCACAATACATTACAATTTCAATCACAGGCTTCTTCTTATGTGTCCAGCGCTGACAACATAGCAAAATTGCTTGAGAACTGGATGAAAAATCCACAAAAACCGGGGCAAACTAACTCGGACGCCTCTCAAAGTTCTTTCAACAACACCCTGGGCGCCTATTCCAGCTCTAGCGATGGGATATATAGTGCAACTGCAAACACTCCTGAGGGCTTCGACTCTCTCTTCAGCTTCAACTCTTCCAATTCTGACGCCTCTCAATCCATGGATGAAAATGCTAATTTTACCCCAGAAAATGGCCTCTTCCAAGACGAAAGCAAGCCAAGCATGGAGGCGCATGTCCCATTCTCATTGTTGGAGAAATGGTTGCTTGATGAAAGTGCAGCCCAGACTCAAGACGATCTAATTCACATGTCGATAGAGGACAGTACTGGGTTGTTCTAGCTAGCTGAAAAGAGCTGATCGAGTCCCCGTTTACTAGGAATTCCTTGTCTGTTTTCTTTGTCTTTTTAATGAGTACTGTACTTTAGCTTATAGGTCTTGTGATAATGAAACTCGTCCCTAAGCAGCCCGTAACGATGACAGAATCCACCACACCAAAAAGTGTAAATTAAGACTAAATCTCTATGTATTAGCTGTATTTCTGACGAAAAATCTGAACAGGATTGTCCATATTGGCTTCTTGTTAGAACTTGAATCGTTGTATTTTGTGCACCTCTTGGTGATAGTATCTGATCAGCATTAGGGTCGACTTTTGTAAAAGCAAGAAAATTATAAATGATATCTATCCGATCTCTCTCTCGTCTCTCACCAATTTCCATTCAACGTTTGTCGTTTCTTTTCTCTTTTGATGGTGTAAATTATTCTCATGGGCAACAGCATCAAAGAAGCTCTCCTCGGGGGTTTCTTTCCTCTTTCCATTCTCTTAAGCGTCTTACCTTTTCACTCTGGCGCATTAGCATTTGGTACCACATTGTTTCACATCAATAAGTATTAACTCCTCCAAAGTCATATCATAAGAATATTGAGTCTGAATGAAGACGCCTGTACTGCAAAGCAAGGTTTCAATTTGTGGAAATGCAGGTTTAAGTGAATTAATGCCTGCGTGGAACATTGCAGTGTCGGCAAGATGGCAAAATCATGACCTCTGAATTGCTTAAGCAAGGAGATGAGTTTTGACATTGATGCTCGTTGGAGGCAAAATTCAAAGTGCCCTTGGGTCATTATCATTTTTGGTAGGTAGGTTCCCCGGCCGATACGTTGTTCATGAAGCTGCATGATCATTGGACTATAGGAAGTTAACAACAGATAACGTGGAAAAATCTCGCAACCTCTTCTGTCCTTCTCTCTTATTATTAATACTAAGTTTAGAAATATTATTTAAATCTTAGGCCATCCAATTGCGTAAATTGTCTAAAAATTATTGTGGTCATCTTTTAACATGCTAGAAGCCTAGCTAGAACCACATTCCCAAATTCTGTTGTAGAAAGTTTTTAGTAATATAATGAAAGTTAAGTTATTCAAAAATTATTTACAAGTACTTTTTATATTGGGGAATATAATTTACGAATAAAATGGCCAATAATGAACTTGGAAATGATAATTTCAATTAGGTGATGAGTGCCTATCCAAATCCATATGGCTTCTAGCGACAGAGCATGATGGCTAAGTGGGATAGAAGCAAGTTAAGGAGATAGCCACATGTGGTTAGCCAAAATAAGAAAATACATAATTATAACAAAAAATTGCTTCAATGTCTATTTATATCGTTGATAAAAATTAATTATAAATTCTGAAAGAATTCTTTCTTAACACACTTGGATTTCATAATAACACCAAAGAATGTGTAACGTCATAACCTTAATGTAAGAAAACAGTAGAGAAATGCGTAGGTTGTAGGGTAAATTGAGGGAATAAAATCTTATTCACCTTGTAAGGTTTATACAGAGCACTATTTATACTATTTTATCAAAAATGCTATTGGTTGAGTCTCCTAGAATCAAGGAAAATATTCTAACTACCTGACATGTGTATTTGCTAGCTGTACAGTACTGGATGGA
>JANIJH010000006.1:61693595-61721782 GCA_024520975.1 Erythroxylum areolatum | reverse complement strand
ATATATATATATATGAATTTCGTTGCTTTTGGAGGAAGTTGCATTTGAAAAGTCAAATGTCATTATTATATGGCTTTATCTAAGGCCATGTGTTCATCAACGTGGAGCATCCTCCTTCATTGGCTTTTATTAGTCTTTAAATGAGTTAATGACTAAATAAAAGGGACATGAGAAGATGACTTGGTTGATGGTCGTCCGTGAGTGAGGTAGAAGCAAACTTACTTGTTAAGTTATGTTTTAAAAGGTGTTTTAAAAAGGAAGCTATCTCATCTCTCTCATGAAGCAAGCTCACGAAGCCTTCTCCTCCATACATGATGTAGTCTTTAAATGAGTTAAAGACTAAGTGAACATGGTACATGGAGTGGAGATGGCCGACGATGATGGTTGGGAGGTTAGAACTTAAGTGTTGAGTTAGTTTAGAAATTTGTTTCTAAGCTTTCCTCTTATCATCTACGTGAGTCTCTTCTCCTCTAAGGCTTCAGAATCGTCTCCTATAGCTCTCCAAGGACAAAGGTAAGATCTAGCAGTCTTTAATTTGTTCTAGCTATTCCCGGGTCAAAAGAGTTTGTCCCGGTTAGGTTCTCCGACCTCTGCGTGGATACCGTTAGAGACGGTCTACTTTGGTCGTTATGGTTTGACTTTCATATACACATATGGATTCTGGCTTTCGGGAACGTCCCGGCAACAAAAATTTTTGTTTTCCACACCACGAGTATGTGATACTTGCACCGGGATTTTTCTACAGGGATTCATGCTAATTCCCATGTTCGTGGGATCCCTAACCCGAAGAGACATACAAGTTTCACTTATTTTTAAGTTTTTGTGACTATATAAGGGCACAAATCCCTAGGGTCAAAAAGGGCTCGTGAGAACTTGCCTCCTTGAGCCAAAAACATGTTTAGAGCTTAGAGAGAGGTAGAGAATCAAGATTTCCATTCCAAATTGGGCAAGGAGCACACCAACTCCAAATTTTCTAGATTTGGGCAAAGAAGAGGAGGAGCTTGCTTCATCTAGTTCTTGTTTCATTTTTTCCTCTTCTAGCATCTTTATTATGGATTTTCTAGTTTTTAGAGATGATAATGACATTTTGAGTGGCTGAGTTATTTATAGATATCACTCTTGAACTATTTGTTGAACTTCTACTTTATTGATTTGAATGAATAATGCTTTTAATGAATGTTGAGCTTATACCTTGCAATATATTGAGAAATTGAGTTGTGTAAATTATGTAGAGCTGTACAATAAGAATTGGCACTCTATAGAATTATATTAATCAAGTTAATTAATTAGTTAGAGAGAGCTCTTGGCTAATTAGTTGATTACCCATAGCTTAACTTCATAACTAGCTGAATTAGTGGACTGATTTTGTAGGTTTAGAGATTGTTTAATCATTTCCATTTAATTTGGCTAAGGGACAATTAATTACACCTTGAGAAAGGGTAGCTAATACAATAGGACATCTTAGGTGAGGCACAATTCATTTAACAAGGTAGGAGGGAGATAAGATAGAAAAAAAGTGATCTCTAATTGTTAAATCTTGATTTCCAAGTTTCTGCACTTTTGCTGTATCATTTGTTCATTGTTAGTTGTTTGATTTAGTTTAATTTTTCAGTTTATTTTTATTGAAATTGGTTCCCAAAAAAATTAGTCTGAATTAAGTAGCATCTAAACATAATCTTTAAGGGATCAATATCTGTTCTTTACTACAAGTTACACCCCGTATACTTACAGTTTTAAGCGTAAAACTAGTGAATTGTTTTTGCAATTATCAAACATCTAGCCTTAGTGTAGTAGATTGAACTAAATCTAGACCACTGACTTATACCTTTTAAACATCCTCTTCAATTGTTTATGTGACATTCCACCAATTTAGTCGTTATCTCTCATGCTACAGATTATCAGAAGTATGGTTTGATATGATTCGTTGAATAAGAAGTTCATATTTATGGTGATTATTATTTATCTACTGGTAAAGCAAGTGTGGAAATATCTGATTTTGGAATTATGAAGATCAAGGATGTCAATTATATTAATAATGATTGGATGAGGTTGTTTAGATATACTTTGGACAATAACAAATGGATTAGTCCATATTTATGAAATAAAGGATACCCTATTAATCCATGGTAAGAGGCAAGGAAGAATGATGATGACAAAGATGTTAAAGGGTCCAGGAGGGAACATAGGGACTGTTGAGAGGCTATTAATGGTTTTGATGTGGCAGCTAAAGTCATCTATAGATAGACTTTAGGAAGATGATGAAGACAAACGCCAAGTTAGATATTCTATGGGCATATCTACATCAATTTCTTCCACCTATACGGCACTAGTGAATTTGAGCTTGTCATTCATGCATATATATGGTTAGGATTAGGATTTTTTATTATTTTTAATTTTGTTTTGTTTTAACTGACTTTTATGTTAATTTTGTTTTAATTTCTCTTTATTAAGTTGAATGATGAATAATGGAAATTAAATGTAATTTTGGAATTATGTATGAATATGGTTGATTATATTAGGATAAGGAAGTTTCATTGCAATACTTTGAGTATTTAAGGAGCTTTTCTAATTCTTTTTACCTTTTTTATTCTTTATACACAATATTAAGAACGATATTAACATAATTGTGGGGATGAATTTTGATTGTTTTCATTATATTGAGATTTTAAGAAGTTTTCATCTTTTTGAGTTCTAGTTTGTCTTTAGGTTATGTTTAGTTATCCGTTAGTTGCTTTGGGGTTGAGGACATAATTTTAGCTATAATTTGAGTTAAGATTGATTGTTAAATTTACGTGAAAAATATAATTAAGTAATTGATATAAAATTTTGTTCTTGTGAATACTAATACACTGAATTTATTAGATGTAATTAAGTAATTGATATAAAATTTTGATCTTGTGAATACTAAGAAATTCAATTTATTAAGTGATAATATTTTGATTTTTCGTATCTTGTGTAATTTCGCAAGGATTGAGTTCTCATGCCATATATTTCTTTATTTCTTATGATGATACTTTCTTTGATTTTTAATTATTATTAAAAAAAGGAGAAATGCCAAATCTTTTGTTTTTTTAGAACTTAAATCTCATCTTTTTGTGATTATACCAAGATTTATACAAGCATGAAGATGATAAAGGCAATTGGGAATTAAGTTTGAGCCAAATTTCCTACCTTTTTTATGAATTTATTCATTAGTGAGCCCCTTCAAGCCTAATTAATTTTTTTTAGCCTTTTTCTTTAGCACCTTTCATAAGCAATCATGTGCTAAAAGAAAATCAGGAATTTATTCCTTAATTTAGGATTAGTAGAGTTTTTTGTGATTTATTATGTTCTTTTGCAATTGGAGACAAAGAAATAAAATGGGATAAAAAGAAATAAATGTAAAGGAATGGTGAAGTGTGTGAAAGTGGCAATGAAAAAGAAGAATGTTGCTCCAATTTGAAAAAAAAAATGAAAAAATGAAAGTAAAAGAAGTGTTAAAATTTTGTTGTCCTAGATTCTTATAATTGGAAATGTAGGAAGGAAAATGGTTTTAAAAGAGTATGAGGATGGCAATAAAAAAGAAGAATGTTGTTCCAATTTGAAAAAAAAGTAAATAAAATGAAAAAATGAAAGTAAAAGAAGTGTTAAATTTTTTTTGGCCTAGATTTTTATAATTGGAAATGTAGGAAGGAAAAAGGTTTCAGAAGAGTATGACGAGGGCAATGAAAAAGAAGAATGTTGTTCCAATTTGAAAAAAAAAGTAAATAAAATGAAAAAATGAAAGTAAAAGAAGTGTTAAAATTTTATCGGCCTAAATTCTTATAATTGGAAATGTACGAAGGAAAAGGGTTTCATAAGAGTATAAGGAGTTAAAGGAACAATATTTTATTTATTTATATATATTTAATTATTATTATTCCTAATTGTGAATATATTTTTGGTCTCCTTTATTCCCTTTCCTTTTTTAGTCAATTTAACCTTTTTGGCACCATTACAACCTTAATAAAATCCTTTTGATTTTTTTCTTATACATATTTAATTTAGTATTGAAGAATAGATGATTTTAAAGTTTATGATAACTTTAATTCCAATAGAAGATGGTGAAACTCACCTAAGATTGTTGAATAAGTGATATCTTGTGAGAACTTGTCAATATATAGTATTTAAAATTAATAAAAGGATGTGAAATGGTACTTACTTTGTCTTATTTGTATTGAGATTTAGTTATAAAATATTATATGTTGAAAGTTTATAATTCAATTAAAGTATGAAAGTGTATATTTTATGCTTGGATTTTGAAGTTTATATGTATGTATATTAATAAGTGTGAAATGCATCATACTTTAGGGATATGTGTTTATCTGTTTATTCGATTGTTTAGTATGTGTTTTCAGTAGAATTGTGTTAGTTTGTGAATTAGTTGTATTCAAGTGTTTTTATGGGTTAGTACAAGTATTGGAGCTTAATTATTATGTTTTTGAGACACCTTATGTGTTTGTTAGTGTTTTAGGGTTAATAGTGAAGGACGGAGAAGTTTCGGAAAGACTTGGACTAAACAACAATTCTCGATTATGGCCTATCAGCCGCGATCATGACAGAAGCGAGAGAAGACAACCCAAGTTTATGGCCTTCCTAATATGATCCTGACAGAGAGCTTACATGTGGCCCACGATCGTGCACAAAAAAGTCAAAATTTTAAAGTTTTTCTTGACCTTTTTAATCCTGAGAAAACCCTAAGTCTGCCACAAACACATCAAGTATAAAAAAACTAGATAAAAGAGGCTAAGGGAGCTTTTGATCAGCCACCACATTGAAACCCTAAAGGGGAGAACTTTGAGAGATCTAGAAAGAGAAGAAGGAAGAGAGAAGAGGAAGACGATGCAGACTGAATGTGCTTCCAGGAATAAGAAGCTTTCTGAAGTCGCAGCCTCCCATCGTCTATTCGAGTTCTATTTTCTATGTATTTTAGTTTTATTTGAATGTAGAATTAGGATATATAGTTTGAAGATAGGATTGAATTGTTAATGATTGTTTTATACACACCTTTGGAATATTATTTTTGATTTAATGAAATCTGATTGGCTTATATGTTTGTTGAATTAATTGTGGTTTATTTCTGCACTTCATATCTCGATAATAAACTAAGAGGGTGAATCAAAAAAATGATTAAATTGGGCTAAGGAGAGTTAGGTAATTTAATAGATTTAGAATTAAATAAACAAATCAATCAATTTCCATAATTTGCTATTCATTTTTAATATGAAATTGTTAATCATTGTTCATTGATTGTTTTTGTTAAATGTTGATTATCAATTATTGTTTTATTATTTGATTTGGTTTGTTTGATTTATTCAGTTCTCATGTTTAAATTCATTGTCTATTAAATTTCTATTTAATAGTTTCCAACCTTATATTCTAGGATTAGATTAACCACCCTCCTTACAGGATCGACACCTTAGGTACTACACAAACGAGTCGTACGCTTACGAAATATCGAAGTTAAATATTTAAACTTATTTAAATCAGAAAACCGCGAACAGGTTTTTGACGTCATTGCCAGGGAGGCGATAGTTTAATTCTATAGTTTAAGGTGTTTGGTTAGTTTTACTTTCTTATTTTTAATTTTGTTTTTCCTTTTCAATTTTTGAAATCGTGCTCTTGCATGAACACAAGAGTCATGAGAAGTTCGAGTCGCATAGTTGAAAAACTAGATTTAAATATCACTTGAATAGAATGAACCATTAGGAAAGCTTGACATAACGAAGAAAAAAAATCGTGAAGATAACAATGGCCAAGAAATTTCGTTAAGATTTGGACCATAATGTGAACCAAAGATGTCAACAGAGGACCCTTATGGACTTTATGAGGCTGGGGTTCAATGCGGATAGCCAAGGAGTAGCTAGACCACCCATACATGCCGCATCATTTGAGTTCAAACCAGCTCTCCTGAACATGCTTCAACAGAAAGTGCAATTTTATATGCTAGCAAATGAAGACCCCAATGCTCACATAGTGAATTTCTTAGAAATATATGAGACCTTTAGGTACCATCTGATTTTGAATGATGCAGCTAAAATTAGGCTCTTTCCCATTACTCTTAGATATAGAGCAAAGGCTTGGTGTCACTCCTTTAACCTAGCCATTGTTACCCCTTGAGATCAGTTAGTCCATGTCTTTTTAGATAAATATTTTCCTTTGACTAAGACTACTAAGATCATCAAGGAAATCACCAACTTCAAACAAGGTGATGGGGAATCGATCTATGAACTGAGGGAATGATATAAGGATTTGCAACGAAAGTGCCCATAACACAACTTACCTAAAAAAATTTTGTTAGAAACATTCTGTAATGGAGTTACCCTAGACATAAGAGATACGATCAATGCAGGTTTAGAAGGATCATTGATGAGGAAGGCAATGTATGAAGCGGAAGAATTTGTATAAGAGATGGCGAGTAACAATTGTTTATGGACGATTGGGAAAAGTAGACAGACTACTACATTTTGTAAACAAAAAGGAATTATAGCTACTGATCAGATGACAGAAATGTAAGTGAGGATTGATAACTTGACTCAATGGCTCAACAATATGAAGGCTTCATCCTCATCTCCGATGAAAGTTGTACAACTGAAGTGTGAACTTTATGGACTATTTAGCCATCACATAATGGACTGTTTCTTATTGAAGGAAGGTGACCAAAGCAAGTAAATTATATCAGAGCCCAATAGGGACGAGGAGGGGGAAACAATCCCTACTCCAACACCTACAATTCTGGGTAGAAGAATCACCCTAACTTCTCTTAGAAGAACAATTCTGGAGGATAGTTCAGATCTCAAGGACAACCGGGATTCCAACAAGATAAGACAAACTTAATGGAATCTAAGTTAGATAAGATTTTAGATAAGATTGGAGGCATGGAAGATGCACATAGGAGGCTTGAAATCAAATTTTAGCAAGTTACCAAGAACCACACCTCTTCAATACATAATCTAGAGGACCAAGTAGGCCAACTAGCTGAAGTAATATCTACTCGTAATACAGGAACACTTCCTAGCAATACCAAGTCTAACCCAAAGGAAAGGATCATGGCCATCACTCAGACCCAGGAAAAGAAGCTTGAACATGTAAAAGAGAATGGAGATAAAGGAAAAGGGCTAGTAATTGTGGAACTTCTTCCAAGTGAGCTCAAAAATGAGCCAGTCAAGGAATCTCGACCAAAATTACCGTACCCTATTCTTACGCAGCAATAGTCATTATCAAGTAGGGTAATGAGGAATTCTGAGGAGGATGAACCAAGCAAGGTCGAAGACATAATGGAACATCTACAAATGAGGCTCACATTAACAGAATTGGTGAAGAAGAAGTTTAAGGAGCGCAAAGCGGAAGAAACTACTAACGTAGCGTAGAAGAAAGAGGATCAAGTGGATTTCTACATTCCTTGCAATATAAATGGAGCCAATATAGACATGGAATTCACAGATTTGGGAGTGAGAATCAATATGATGCCCTACACCTTTAGTCAAAATTTGAGGTTAGGAGAGTTAGTACCCACAAAGATGTTAGTAAAAACGACCAACAGAGCAGATTATCAACCAAAGGGGACTATTAAGGATGTGCAAGTACAAATTAATAATTTTACTTTTCCCATACTTCTATATATTGGATATTGGAGAAGATGTGGAAACCCTTGTGGCCTTTGGAAGACCATTCTGGCCACTGCTCACTCAATCATTGATGTTACTAGGAGTGAACTAACTCTGAGGGTATGAAAGCAGCAAGCAACCTTCAAAGTGTCAAAGCAAGACAACAATCCTCTTTACCTCCAACTAATGTCAAAGAATCTGAACCTCGAGGGCAATGGGAAGATATTGAGGATCCTAAGAGTACCTTCAGAAAGAAGCAATCATGTAGAAGAAGGCAAAAAAAGGAGAGCCATAAGGAAGACGAGATCAAGGGCATGATAGCTTATATGCAAATTGTTAGATTAATGACTGCACTGCCACTGCACCACTCATTTGAACCACCATGAGCAAAAGAAAAGCGTTAAGCTATCGACATTAAAGGAAGCACTTCATGGCAGGCAACCTATGGAATTTCAATGTTCTTGATTCTTTTTATAAGTTTGAATTTCGTAGTTTGGTTATTTCGTTTTCAATAAAATCAGGAAGTCACAAGATGTCGACGTAAAGTAGGTGATAATGAAGTAAACAAAGAGTGACGAAAGCATCAAAAAGAGCTAAGAAGTGATTACGGAAAAGTGGAGAAGGATGAAAAAGGGAAATTTTAAAATTGGTGGGAAACTCGTGGCCTGTCACATAAGGTAAAAATGGCAGACTCGTGTAGTTAACTTAAAATTTACCATTTTACCATCCAATCACCTATAAATACATTCTAACTTCTGTTTTTCACTCACTTTCATTTTCTCTTTATCTCTCTAAACTTTTTATATCCAAAAACTCTCACTTCTCTTTGCAAAAATTTAAAACCTCCAAATTTCTTTCAACTACCACTGACTCACAAAATAATATGTCGTGCATCAAACAAATGGTAAAGAGTTATCAGTCAACGGGGTGAACACAAGTCTCGAGATGAGGGAAGAGGAATAGAGTACCTAATTACAAAGCATCTTTCCTAATCTTCTTGAATGAGGAAGGTACTTGCTTCCATTCGCTTCGTAGTAAACAAATTATGGTTCCAAAATATTTTCACTTTGAAACTTTAGATATATTAGAACTATGAGACAAGGTCGAGAGCTTAGCTAAGAAAATTCAATAGGGTCAGTTCATTTAATTTCAATTCCCAGTTTACGAAGAACTGACCTTAGAATTTATCACTTCTCTTCAACAAGAATCCAACAAACCTAAGCAACTGTGGTTTAGATTGCAGGGACAACCCTATGGGCTTGATTATGACACCATGTATGAAATTTGTAGTTTTCCTGAGTCTTCCATAATGGATCAACATGAGAATTTCCGTGTCAGTCCTTACTGAATGGAACTAACTGGGTTAGAGCATTTTGATGCTAAGATAGCACAACACAATATTATTAGGGGTCACAAACACTTGTTAATGCACAAATTCATGTGTCAAACCATTTTTCATAAGATGGAAACCAACAAGTGTTCGACGAAGGAATCATTTATGTTATGATGCATGGATCATAGCATCCCAGTTTGCACAACCACCCATATTTTTAATGCAATTATTGCTTCTCAAAAGAAGAGGAGTAATAATTTAGGAATGAGTTACTTGGTTTCAATCATAGCTAACTACTATGGAGTCAAGTGCAACGGACTTAAAATCTATCATTCTGAGTTCATGAACCACCATCTTATATGGCAGGCCGAAATCCTAAAGTCCCATAATATAGAACTTCGTGATATTAGTGCCAAGACACATATCAAGGGTAGGAATAGTCAAACAAGTTCAAGCACCTAATAGCAACAAGAAGAGGATTCAACCAATCTAGAGTCCGAAGAGGAAGAAGATGTAGAAGAACCAGGCTGGAAGATGATAATAGACACAATCTCCATAAAAAAAGGGTAATTATGGATACACTTGTGGAGAACTCCAAAAGGAAGACGGAGATTGCTTGAACCCAATGACGTCAGAGTCGAGACATCAGTCGGATTCATTGCTATTTTGAGATTTTGGGCATTCAGCTATCACCTCCAACACTGTCACCACCGCCATCACCATGAAACTTGCTCTAACCCCCTTCTTTTTAAATTAAGCCTTTATTTTTTTTTATTTTTTTTTATTTTTGTTTTTGTTTTTGTTTTTGTTTTTTTATTGTTCTTTTTATTTTTATTGATATTGTTATTGTTCTTTTTTTTTACTTTAATTCATTTTTATCTTTATTTTATTTTTACTATTTTTTTTGTTTGTCCCTTTCTCACATTGAGGACAATGTATTGTTGAAGTGTAGGGAGGGTTATGCGTTTTATTTAAATGTGAATTTTCGCATAGTAAATGATAGTTTGTTAGGTTGCATTTTGTGAATTGTGTGAATGTGTCAACAACTTAGATAGATTGAAACTGATTTAATTTTAAACATGGTCTATTAGGTTGTAAGGAATTATTAGCTTACAGAATTAGTGAACTGGGAGTTCTTTGATTAAATATGCATCTTAATTAGGATTTAGTGTTTAAATTTAGCCCTCTAAATTGTCACATTCATTCATAATTTGAGGCCTTTTAACCTAAGTAGCTTTGCTAGTATTTTTCATGGAAACGAGTAGCTAAAGCAACAAGGTAGGCAAATAAAAAAATTTTGTTATTTTTAAAATAAGTAACTATTCTGTTGGCCTTCAAGTTATGAATAGAGCTAGTAACTAGTTGAGAATGTGATATAGTTGAGTAATCGGATTGACACGCACCACAAATGTGTGCCTTCGCGTAAAAAGGCTATAATGACATTCCAACCAAGTAGCTTAATAAAAAACATGACTTAGTTGAGTAATCAGATCAACATTCACTGCCAATGTTTGCCTTCGTGTAAAAAGACTAAGTCTATATTCATAAAAAGTAAATAAAAATAAAAATGAGTTTTTGAATAAAACCCACAGAACTTGCAATAGTTTGACTTATCATAAAAATGTAATTAAACTTAGTTACAGAGTTGAATGACCAAAGAATTATTAATCATTGTGTGCAATTGAAAAGGATAAATAATTTAACACTTGAGTCTAGATTAATATATATTTAGTTCAAAGCCTCAAGATGTAGATTTTGCATATTAATGATTTGAAATGACTTGGATGATTGTGTTTTAAATTAAATTTTTTTCATGAAGTTGAAGCCATTGTCTCATAACTACATTATGTGCTGTGTAAAATTTTGTGTGTTTGTTATTTTTTTTGCTTGAGGACAAGTCAACGTTTAAGCGTGGAGATGTCGATAAGTATGAAATGCATCATGTTTTAAGGTATAGTTTGATATGTATTTATCCGTTTATTCAATTGTTTGGTATGTGTTTTAGGTAGAATTATGTTAGTTTGTGAATTATTTGTATTTAAGTGTTTTTATGGGTTAGTATAAGCATTTGACCTTAATTATTATGTTTTTTAGGTAACTTGATGTGTTTGTTAGTGTTTTAGGGTCAATAGTGAAGAATAGAGACGTTTCAGAAAGACTTAGAGCGAAACAACGGCCCACGATCATGGTTAAAGACAGAAAAGATAGTCCATAATTGTGGCCTTCCTGACAAAATCGTGATAGAGGGCTTACATGTGGCCCACGATCGTGGCTTGCTCAGGTAGATGCACAAACATATAGAAAAGTCAAATTTTGAGGGTACTTTCAGACCTTTTCCACGCCAAGAAAACCCTAGGGAGCCATGATTGTGACCCGTGTCTGGCAGATGCGCAAACACACATAAAAGTCATATTTTAATATTTTCATGGGCCTTTTCGACCCCAAGAAAACCTAGCGCTGCCATAAACACATCAATTATAAAATGAACAAGAAAAAAGAGGCTGAGCGAGTTTTTGATCAGCTGCTGTATTGAAACCCTAAAGGAGAGAACTTTAAAAGATCGAGAAAGAGAAGGAGGAAGACAGAAGTGAAAGATGATACAGACTCGACATGCTTCTCGAAATAAGAAGCTTTCTAAAGTCCCGACCTCTCATCGTCCATTCGAGTTCTATTTCCTATGTATTTCAGTTTATTGGATTTTAGAATTGGATATATAGTTTGATGATATAATTGAATTGTTGATTGATGTTCTATACTCACCTTTGAAATATAATTTTTGATTTAATGAAATCTGATTATTTTATAGGTTTATTGAATTAATTGTGGTTTAATTTTGCACTTCATATCTTGATAATAAACTGAGAGGGTGAATCGAAAAATAATGATTAAATTGGGCTAATGACAGTTAGGTAATTTAATAGATTCAAAATTAAATCAGGTTAGTAAATCTTGTGTAGAGAGATCACGTATAGGTTTCCAATTGTTTATTAGAGAACTTAAGAACAGATTAGGCTTTGGATAGGTTATTAATTAAGAGATTACAATGTCCCACAATCTGATTAGGGTTTTTTCTTTAGGGTTTAATTATAACTTGAGCGAGAGTAATTGATCTTAGAATCGTCTAGAGTTATTAGTTCGATAAATCGTAATTAGTTAGGTTAGCATTAAAGATAAGTAATTTTCCCTTTCTCTCTTTTGGTTAACTCACTAGGTTGAATTCTAGGGTGTGCTATCATCGTTTAACAAATCAATCAATTTCCATTATTTTTTATTCATTTTTAATCTAAAATTGTTAATCATTGTTCGTTGATAGTTTTCGTTAAGTGTTAATTGTCAACTATTGTTTTGTTATTTGATTTGGTTTGTTTGATTTATTTAGTTCTTGTGTTTAAATTCATTGTCTATTAAAAGTTTCCGACCTTAGATTCTAGGATTAGATTAACCCTCCTCATGGGATTGACACCTTAGGTGCTATGTGAACGACCTATACGCTTGCGTTATATCGAGGTTAAATATTAAAACGTACTCATATCAAAAATCCGTGATCATATATATATATTAGGTATGTGTTTATGGATAGTATTTAAGTAAACCCTCAGAAGACTATAAATCCTCTATTAAGAACACATAAAGATTTAAAGGTTTATTAGATATGTTAAATATCACTGTAAACCTATAAAAGTGAAGTTATTTTTTTTTATAGTTTTTTTATAGGTTAGTAGTTAGGGTTTAATAACTTGAGAACAAGCAATGAGTTAGGTATAAGGAAACTTGATAGGTCAATATTTTATATGATATTTAGGGTTTATTTACTTTGTCCTTGGCACCATCGTAATATGTTTTATATGGATTTTGTTATATTTTTCTATGTTTAGTTCATTATCTTATAAGTGATAGAATATGAGGATAATACAATGTTTTGAGAAACTTTCTTCAAAAGTTATCCAATTGATGATATTTTGAAGCCACTTGTAAGATAAGAAGAAGGAAAAACAATTTTGTAAAAGACTTTATAAATTGATTCTATATTAAAGAGGTTGAAAAGTGGAGAAGTTAGAGAAGAAAGGAATAACAGGCATCAAACCTGAAAGTATACCAAGCACCTATTGTGCAAAAAGATCTTCAGAGTAAGATATAATACCAGAATAACAATAGATATGAATTACAATTGGTGCCAAACTCTTGATTATTTTACGGAAAGAAAACTATAAAACTAGCTTTGGTTATGAAGCATGTTGGTTTCGATTACATAATAACCAATGAAGAAAAAAATAAAAAGAATAAGACCAACACTAATCTTGATTCTTTAACTAATATCGACTCTTGGACGTAATTTACATGATTGTTTGGTTCTTCAAATTTAACACTTATAACTCTATTTATGTAATCCTAGTTATAAATAGTTTTATTATAATTAATTTAGGAGAGTTTTAGTAGACTTTCACTAGATTTAGATTTCTGTAAGACTTCGTTTAGATCTATAACCACCCTTAGAAGAACTTTTTATAGGATTCTTCTAGTACATTTGGGAGATTTAGAAAAACTGTTCTTAGTTAGTTTTTATAGCCTTTTCTTTTCCATGACAAAGGAAGATTTAGAGTAAGAATTGAAGAAGCTAGTGATAACTTCTTTAAACTTTATTATACTCTTTTTTTTTTCATGATGAGATTTATTTCTTTGTATTTTATTTTTATTATGTTTATAGAAACCTTAGTTAGAGTTAAGGATATAAATTGTAAGCATTGATTTAATTATGTATATATGATTTAGTTATTCATTGGTTGAATTTTTCTCTTTGAGCTTAATTGTCGAATTTGTGATTGATCAACTTAGATTCTATCAAAGGAAGTGTACAGTTGAATGATAGGTGAATTATGATCTGTTCACTAAGAGAATAAATACTTTAGTGTTACAGAATGACAATATCCTATACTTTAATGATAACAATCTTGATTGACTATGCTTAATGAATTTGATTATGTTAAATTTCAAATTAACATATGGTAGTTGCCCACTTATATATACCTGCATGCCTTGACTGAGGGTGGAAATATATTTGGTGAATTTTTATTTCAACCTAAGTAATTAATTATGTATTATAATTGTGTATCTAATACAACTAAACCCCAAATCCCTAAAGTTATTATTTTAATTATCTATAATCAACTCTTTTTAGTTTTATTTAGTTATCTTGTTTAATTGAGATTAATAAGATTTAGTATCAGTTTTTTATATGATCAATACTTTGAAATATCTCTAGTTCTATTTAGATACTTAAGATTAACTCTGTACATTTGTACATTGGATTCAATAGATAGGCAACCAAGTTTTTGATATAGTCAGCTAGGAACTAATTTAGTTTTTTTTTTTGTTAATCTTAATTTATTTTTATTTTATATTGTTTTGATTTCTTTTATTTTTTTTAGGTAGCTGATGCAATATGAGTTCGAAGAGTGACAACTTGGATTTCTTAGTTAAATTTGACCTTGAGATAGATAAAGAACTAAACTATAAAGAGACAAGACATCGTTGCATAACATGACATCCTAGTTGTGGACATGAAGCATTAGCTATAAAGGGGCATACAATTACCAATCATTAGTGTCAATCCCTCATGTATTAAGCTGAGTTAAAGGGTGAGGAACTATGAGCTTAAGCAAGTACATCTACACTTACTCCTAACCTTTCTTGGATTACCTAATAAAGACATAATCACATTCATCAAGAATTTTTATTTATTGGTCCAAATTCATCCACCTAATGACTTATAGAAGATAAGATTAGGAGGAGGTATTTTCTATACTACATGAGAGATCAAGTAAGGACACAATTGATGTCAATAGAGTTAGACTCTTTTAAGGAGTATGATCAAGTCTATGATGCATTTATATTAACCTTTTTTTCCATCATAAAAGACAATGAAATTAAGGATGCAAATACAGTGTTTCATAAAACTTAGGAGCGATATAAGGCTTTATTTAGTTAATGCCCTTATTGTTAGTGAACCTTGCAATTGGTGATGCAATTTTGCTATAAGGGCTTAACATTATCAATCCAAAATGATTACAAAGGAAGGGCAGGAGATCATAGAGACATTGGCAAGAAATTCATCAACAAAAGTGATAAGAGGAAATTGACATCCCTCTATAAGGTGAAAACATCTTCTGAGCTAATAACTTAAATTGCAAATCTATCGAGTTAAATATAGATGATATTAAACCGTGATATGAGTAATAAGAAGGCATACTAAAAAAATGAAATATATGAGCACCCAATTTATACATGCATAAATATTGAGTCACCCTCAAAATATAATGAGGAAGTTAATTACATGACTGCCTATAAAGGAAAACAAGGCATGACTAATAACCTTTGTCTAACACATATAATGGGGGATGGAGGATTCATTTAAAGTTTTTGCGGAAAGAGAAAGGAGCACCTGTAGCAAGTAGACCAATGGGAACATATAAGTTCTAAAATGTATCTCAATTTTAGAAATGTTCATTATAATACAATAGGATGGAGGAGATTTTCAAATAATTTGTCTTATGTAAACGCTCGATTAAAACAAATAATGCAAACACAAGCGGTAAGAATCCAAGACTTTGACAATGAATTAGCCAAAGTGATGCATATAACTAATACATCAATTCATAAATTAAGGGTTTAAGTAGGCTAGTTAGCTAAGATGGTAGGTGATATCTGCTTAATTGATTATGAATTTATTTCATAACACTTAGTGATTATTGCTATAAGAATGCTTAGGATACTCGCTTCAGTTTATATTTGATTTTAGGCAAAATTCAGAAGTGAAAAAGGTAAAGCGAGTCAAAAGTACTATATTTGAGTCATTTTTTGAAGATACATACTCGCTTGTCTTCATGGAGCAAAAATAAAAAGGATTAGAGAAAGAGAAGATAAGAAAATGCTGAAAGAATTGAAGAAGCATGGGGTCATGGATTTAAGACATATCTCACGACCATGACAAACAAGCATGATAATAGTTGCAAGGGCGTGAAAGCCCATGTCATGCCCATATAAGGTGTCTCACTATGAGACAGTGCCACCTCACCAAATCCATACATTTTGTATAAAAGCGTACTTTTAATAGTAAAGGTTTATTTTTTCATCTGGGAGAAGTTTAAAGAGCCGAAAGAGAGGCTTGTGGGAGAATAAATAGGGGCAAACCTCTCATTCTTTGGAGACCCATGGAGAGTTAGACATTCTGAGACCAATTTGGAAGTTCCATCGATGCTAACAACCCGGTTAAGCATTTCTCTCATTGGTTGTTGTTCTTTCTATTAAGGATTGATTACGTTATCCTATGTTTAATGTTTAGGTGTTATGTAAGAATGATTGAAGGCTCTATTTGATTAATTTTTTGTAAGAACCCATTGTTATAATTTCAATATAATCTGTAATTGTTATGTTGAGATTCGTTTATGGAGACTAATGGTTTTTAATCATTAATGATAACATAACTTAGGTTAAATGACCTAAGCTTATGTGGTTGTTGCCTTGATCAATCTATTTTCCTAATTCATAATGTAGTTGTCCAATTAAATATAGGGATCATATCCTAGGTTATTCGATGGCTAGGTTTAATTAACAAGTGTCTCTTAATTAAACATGACCTAAGGAAAAACTAGGGTTAACAAAGCTTGTTGTTAATCTACAATTAATAGTTGCCAAGAGAGGTATAAGAAAAAAAATTCAATGAAGTATGTTCAACACTGGTGTAGGCCGAGATTAAACCAAAAAACTGGACTCCTAATGAATTCATCATTTTTAAAGGTTTTCTTTAATTTATTTTTGTTATTTTAGTTTCATTTTATTTTCTTATTTCAAAACCAAACAAAACCCCCTATAACCTAAACACCAGCTATTTTCATAACAAAAGCTAACCAAACATTCTCTGTGTGATTGACCTTGAGTCACCATTGCTACAATATTAGGTCTAGTTTATTTTAATAGCGTTACGACGTGCCTACATTAATAAGGAAAAGAGGTTAAGGAGAGCTTCCCAACAATAATGAGGTTAACTTTAGATATCGTGTATGTCATCATATTAAATAGTAGAAAAACACTTGGATATGATGTTACAAAAGGCATGAACGTGTTTAAATTGAAAAAGTTGAGGAGCAGTTAGAAAAAGAGGAAATTATAAGAGAATTAAGACCAATTTTACCTACATTTGCTGCCAATGTTATCATTGATGATACAAGTAAAGGGAATATTATAGGATTGTTGCTAGTACATCCAATTATAGCATTAATCAAATATAAATTCCAACATATATGAAGCCTATTATGCTACCGATTCTGTATCCTTAAAGGCTCAAACTAGAGATTAAGGAATATGGGTTAACCATAATTTTGGAGGTCTTCAATAAATTAAACATAAACATACCCTTCACCACCGAAGAATTAACTTATATGCCTTCTTATATGAAGTTCTTGAAAGAGATCATCTTTAACAAGAAGAAATTAAAGGAGTATGATATGTTTTCTTTGATTGAGGAATGTAGCATCTTACACAACAAATTACCTACAAAGTTAAAGAATTTAGGGAGTTTCTTTACTCTTCGTAAATTTGGTAGCTCAAAATCAATTGATTATTTATGTGACATAGGTGCTAGTATAAATAAAATGCTTTTATCTATGTTTAATAAGCTAAGGCTAAAAGACCTCAAGCTAATGAACTTGTTTCTCCAATTAGTGGATTTTTCCATTAAGTAGCCTATTATAAATGTAGAAGTCTTACTTACAAAAAAAGGGAAATTCATCTTTCCAATCAACTCTTTAGTGATAGATATGAAGTATAATGTTGGGTTTTAGTGATCTTCGGAAGACCTTTCTTGGATAAGTTATTAAGGGAAGCTTAAACTTAGGTTAGGCAAAGAAAAATTAAAGCTCCACATCTTTCAAACGATATAAATGCCTCTTAGCCTAGATGAAGATTTTTTAGGATAAGTGTATTTGACCATAACGCACATAAAATTCCTAAGACTAGTTATAAAAATTCAAGAGAAATATATGAAGCTTTAGAACTTAATGATAAGGAGGAGTATAATAAAAGTGATAGTTTTTTAAGGATAAAAAAGATTTAAATCCTTTATCTTATGCCAAAGAAACATATGACTAGGAGCTAGAGTTATCACCTCCTTATTGGTATGCATATTTAGGAGATGCTTATATTAGATTATCAAAAAAAAAAATTCTTCTCTTTGATTTGTGCAGAAAGGGAGTCATGATCAACCTAATAGTGATTTGGGATGTGTAAAGACCTAAATAAGGCTTCTAACTAAAATATGTCTAAAGAAACCATTATTGAGAGCCAATCTAACATTTCTAACTTTTTTCTCAGCACATCTTTCACTAGCAGACATTACCTTGGAGAGTGAGCTAAGGTGATGAAAAATATAAGTCATACCACTCAATAATCTAAAATTATAAGTAGTAAAGAGGAAAGGTTGTAATATCGCATCTTAGGTAATATGTTATGACAATCACTCTTAATCCTTAATAAATGTTGGAATTATTAGCCTAAAAGGTTATTGCTCATCTATAAAAGAAGTAAATTTGAAAATGTTAGACAAAATAAAATAGACACGAATGAATAACAAGAAAAAAATTACAAACTTGATTAGAAAAGAAGGCAATTAAGTTTATATATCTATAAAAAGGTATGGTATTCCATAATCGCTAAACATTGATGCCATATCATAGATCGTGATGATGGAGAATCAATCTTATCATTAGGGTTATAGTCTACTTTAAGAACTATACTCCTAGTGAACTTATAAGGTGGTGATTATAAATGCCTATAAGGATCTTTATAATAAAAGTTGATGTAGTCTTCGATGTTGATGTATAAACCACATGCCTATTTAATGTGTCACATATGGTATACATAAAATAAATAGCTACAAGTAGGTAAAAGATGATCTACAAAGAGATCATCACTAATAGACTTTTCTATAAAAGGAGATGAGCTAATTATAAAAATTAACTAGAAGACTACAAATGTATCATATGTCCTAAAAAGTAAGCAATTCCTCTCCATTTGGCATAAAGAAGGTATCCATTAATGTATTCCAATGCTTATAGATATCTTTAAAAGCACTTGGTTGGTACTTATAATTGAACAAAAAAGTAAAATAGCATTAAAAAGATGAAAATTATTAAGAAGTCATCAATACAAGGATAAAATGTCTTTGAAAAAATAGTTTTTAATGAAGTAAAAATAAGAAAAATTGGGGCTCCACTAGATGCTTCTTGACATAAAAGAGCTCATCATCATAAAGTTGAGATATTAGGAATAACGTAATTCTAATAGTGAGAAATATCTAAACTATGACTAAATAGTGAATAAATATTTTTAACATACCACTTTGAAGTATGCAAATCATCTATATGGGCAATAGGATGACACAGAAGAGAAGGATAATTATGTGTTTTCACTTTGTTCCCTTTCTTAAACTAATGAATGGTTATGAAAAATTCACTTATACAAATTATAAATCAGTCACGATAATAAATAAAATGGAGCAAAAAAGATAAAGTCAATTTATAATGATTTGGTTAAATAACCTTTAGCCTATGTCCACTCCCTAAGCTCCACTTCAGAATTCATTATCTTCTTCCTCCCACATAACATCTTCTTTTCCATAAGTGACCCCCTACAATCATCTAACCATTCTATGACAAAGAGTGCTCTTTATAAATCTTGTTCAAGGTCAAAAAGAACCCCCAATGAGTTCATCTTAAGTAACTTCCCAACTATACAACTTTAAAACTCATTTTATTGCTTACATAAATGAAAAAAAGGCTTAATATATGTTATATAATGCACATATGCTCTCTCCAACCTCTTAATGCTTATAATAACTCAAGTCATCATATGGACTGTGAGTGTGATTTTCCCCATAATTTAAATCCATGGATCTTTACTATTTTGGAAACAAAAATTAGAATTGATAATCTTAGGATTATGAATAAACTGGGTTCTAGATGAAAATTTATCTCTAATCATCAAGCCCATAGGAATGGGAGAATCATTATAGGATATGATCCTACTTTTGTCAATGTTGAAATGTTTGAAGTGGAAATACAAGTAATACATCTAGAATGGAAACTTATTTAGGAAAAGGATGAATTTTTCTCCTCATTTATATGTGGTGCTAATCATGTTTCTAAATAAAGCTCTTATGGGAAAACTTGAAAGATTTTCAAAAGAGAATGAATGGACCTTGGCTATTATTTGGGGATTTCATTTCTACCTTATATAGATTTAAATTTGATGTACACTACATCTTGAGAAACATCTTATCTAATATTAGTGATTTTATGCAGGCAAATTTGTAGTTTTTGGACTTGAAATTTTAGGGGTATTTCTAATTTTAAAGCAACAAATAGTCTAATAAATGGGCAATAAGGAAGAAACTTGATCATATCTTGGTGAATTAGGATTGTCTAACCCAATTTTCTAGTAGTTTGTCTACATTTCTAGATCTATTATTTTTAGATCATTCACCAATGTAGGTAGAGAACCTTTTCCAGATTTAGGAAAGGAAAGATCTTTTCAAATTTAATAATTTATGATTGAGAATAATGGATTTTATAAGGCGCTCCAAAGGGGATTGAAGCTTTCAGTTATAGGAACTCATCAATTTTTCTGTGTCCAAAAGCTTAAGGCTACTAAAGTTTACATAAAAATAATTATGAATAGAAGAGCTTCCTCTATATAAATAGTTGTTGCTAAAGCTAAAGATGAGCGAACCCTTATTCAAGGTTAACTTGCTAGAGATCCTATTAATTCTCTCTTATTGGAAACCAAAAAGACTCTTTTGAGTGATTTCTTGTCTACCACCAAAGGCCATGATAGCCTCATAAAGTAAAGGACCAACGCAA
The DNA here is from genome assembly GCA_024520975.1 of Erythroxylum areolatum. Classification (NCBI taxonomy): domain Eukaryota; kingdom Viridiplantae; phylum Streptophyta; class Magnoliopsida; order Malpighiales; family Erythroxylaceae; genus Erythroxylum; species Erythroxylum areolatum. The sequence goes on along the minus strand of JANIJH010000006.1, from coordinate 61,700,912 downwards.
ACTAAATTAAAGGAGGTGAAAGGTGCACTAAATTCTTCTTTAACTCTATTTTTGCTATGAAAAACTCAAATAGAATATGTTCTCTTAAAATTCATGATGGCAGGGAGATTTCTCAGAGAGAAATATTTTAAGAGCTTTTATGGATGTTCTCATACACTAGCAAGTTGCACTTGTCTTTAAGCCTATGAAGGGATAAAAGATAAATTAGGTGGTATTCCAATGAACCCAAACAAATCCCCTAGACTTGTTGGCTTTAATGGTTATTTCTTTTTTAAAAACTTGTCAAGAAATTAGATATATGTTGAAAAGAGCAGTATAATTTTTCTCTAAAGGGCTGCTAGTGAAGGAGATCAACAAAAATTATAAATGTTTGATTCCTAAGTGATCTTTCCCTTCATCCTTTGAATATTTTAAACCCATTGCTTACACTAACTTCTTATATAAGGTAATTTCTAAATTTTAGCTAATAGGTTAAAGATAGTTTTGGATTCTCTAGTCTTTGACAGCTAGAGTGCCTTTATTCAAGGAAGAATGATAGGGATAACATCTCTATTGTTCAAGAATTGATGAATGAGTATTGGAAGAAGAATAGTTCTCCTAATTGTATCATAAAATTGGACTTCAAAAAGGCTTTTGACTTTGTTGAATGGAGCTTTATCCTTCAAACTTTAGAGATCTTGGGATTCCTTAATATATTTGTTAGGTGGGTTAAGGCCTGTATTACTTCTCCATCTTACTCAGTTCTAATTAATGGTACACCTATTGATATCTTTAAGAGTGCTAGAGGACTGAGATAAGGGGATCCCTTTTCCCCTTATCTCTTTATCATATGCATGGATTTGCTAAACCAATTTTTTCTTCATAAAGTTGGAAGTAACAAATACTTTAAATTCCTTTGTAGATGTAAGAGAGTAGGGCTTATTAACTTATACTTTGCAAATGACTTGTTAGTCTTCTCCAAGTCCTAAAGCAAATCTATTGAACTACTCATCTTGACATTGTCTACATTTAGAGATTTTTTAGGTCTAAAGGTGAATCTTAGAAAAAAACCATTTTATTTTGGATACTAGTGCAAATATGATGGAAGATAGAATCTCTTAAATCACTAGTATGAACAAGAAACCTTCACCTTTGACCTATTTAAGGCTGCCCATTACTACTAAAAGGATACAATTCTTTGAATGGTACGCCTTAGTAGAAAAAATGCAAAGAACCTTTTAGCTTGTGGACAAATAAGGTTCTCTCATTTAGAGGGAGATTACAACTAAACAAATCTATCTTAAATTTCCTCCATGTTTACTAGTCTTCTAACATGACTCTAGCTAATGGAGTCATCAAAACTATTGAGAAGCTACTTCAAAAAATGTTTTAGGGGAATTTAAACTTGAATAGCCACTTTTCTAAGGTCAAATGATTTCACATTTGTATGAGAAAAGAAGAGGGTAGACTGAGATTAACCTTTATTGGAAACTTTACTTAGCCTTGATCAAAAATATTTGGAGCATCTTATTGGATAATAATTCACTTTAGATTAGATGGTTCCATAGCTACATTTGTAAAGGTTTTAGGCTTTATTCCATTCCTATAAAATCCAAATTTTCTTGGTCCTTGACCTAACTATCAAAATTAAGACCTATTTTAGAGCCTACGGTTCGTTGTAAGGCTGTAAATGGAGAAAAGGCTTCTTTATGGCATGAAAATTGAACAACTATAGGCCCCCTTGTCAAAATTGTAGAAGCTCTTTCTTTATGGAATGGACTTCGTACGAGCTCTCAAGTTAGTTCAATTATCATAGACAACCAATGGTGTATTCCCATAGAATTGTCACATTTTACCCCCCAACTACCAACCTAACATAGGAAGACAAGATTTATGTTGTAAGTTGCACGATGTTTTAAAGGCACTTTAGTATGTTTTTAGTGGTTAATTAATTGATTCATGTATGTTTAGGTTTAGGATTATGTTATTTAGTTAGATATTTTTGTTTTGAGTGTGATTAGAGAAGTTACTGAGCTTTAATATTATGTGTTTGAGGTGCCTTGATGTGTTTGTTAGTGTTTTAGATCAAATACTGAAGAATGGAGAGAACATAGATAAAACCAGAAGAAAGGCCTAGGGCCACTATTGTGACAGAATTTTAGGTCTGCATGATCATGATAAAGAGCAAAATTGTGCCTGTGCATTAATAGATGCGGACTGGCTTCTGAAATGTGACTTTTCGAAGGACATTTCAGACTTTTGAGTTCCATTTTTTCCATTTTGAGAAAGATCCAAGGGAGAGCAAGAAGAAGAGAGAAGGGGGAGAAAGAAAGAAGGAGAAGAAGGGCTACAGTGTTTGTATCTTTCCGATCTATTCATACCCTTCCAAGTAACATTTCATTTCATCTTTATTGTTCTTTCTTTTGATATGAGATGGATTTAATAGTGATGGATTTGGGTTTGATGATGATATTCTAAACTGCTTTAGGGATTTGTTCTTGAATCAATGTTAATGTGATTCTTTTGATGTTAATACATAGAGTATTGTGCTTATTTGTTTTATTTAAATGCTTTGGTAACAAATCAAGAGAGTGAACCCATAACAAAATGTTTAGATTGGATAATAAGAGTTAAACAATCTAACAGATCATGCAATGTGAGGACCAGATAGTATATTATAGTGCTTAAGATCTAATTGGATTTGTAGGTTTTTTGTTAATTGAGATATTGAAAATTTCACAATTCAATTAGGGGTCATGATTTAAGGTTTAATGATTATAACTCAAGAAAGACTAATCTACTCTTCAAAAGTCTAGGACCAATGTTGTCTTAACTCAAAAGTAATTAGCTTAGCATTTAATGATAGGATAAATCCCCCTCCTCATAATCAACTAATATTCCTTGTATGATTTTGATTGTTCATTGGTGGTGCTCAGTTTTGATTTTTTTGTGTTAATTTTAGAATTTAATTTCAATCAAACCATAGTCACAAATTTACTTTCCTGTTTAGTTTTTATTTTCTTTTTAATAATCTTTTATGCTTTACATAACTTATAATTAGATTAGTTCACCAAATCCTCGTGGCATCAACACCTTTAATATTACAAGTTTACGATCCGTATACTTACAGATATTGGGGGTTTTATTACAAGTTGATCAACAAGTTTTTGAAACCATTTTTAGGGAGTTAGTATAATTAGTTGAATTCTTTTAGTTTAAGGATTTTTCACCATCTCTTGGGATTGTGGTATCCTATCATAAGAAATTAATTAAACAAACGATAGAAAAAGGAGAAGGAAGTCTAGGCATAAAGTAGAAAACACATCAATTTGGACATCACAAGGCAACAATGTGGAATCCGCAAAAGTTAAATGTCAAGAAAAGATAGAAAGAACAATGATAAAGGAAACATATTATAGGGAGTAAATGACCTTTGTGGACTTCAATGAGGCACAATTTAGTTAGGGAAGTCATCATCCTTATTTAAACACGTACAATCTGGGTTAGTAGAACTACCCATATTTCTATTGGTCTAACAATGTAAGGACTCACATGGGACATCAAGATCTATTAGGATTTCAGCAAGATAAGTCCAATTGATGAGAGTCTAAATTGGACAAGATCGTGGATAAGCCCATAAACATGAAGAGGCCTAGAAGAGACTGGAAGAGAAGTTTAAGTAAGTACTGAAAGACCATGCCTCTTCTATTGACAACCTAGAGCTTCAAATGAGACAACTTTCCCGTGAATTTTGTAAGAGAAGTTTGGAAAACTCTTTCAGTAACATTGAAGTACATCCAAGAAAGCAGTGTAAGGTTATCACACTTAGAAGGGGGAAAGACTAGAAGCACTGGCGAAAAAATAAGTTGAATCCTAACTTATAGAAGACTAAGAGAAAAAGAAGAAGGGTGACTCGTTTAGGAAAATTGATGTGGTGGAATCTTTAAAGGAGTAAGAAAAAGAAGAACATATGACAATGGACATAGCAATTGAAGAATATGAGGAAGTCTTTGTTCAAAAAGCAAAAGAAGATAAGGAAATGAGGGTCAATGAGGAAGAACAAGAACATATCACCCTCTTATAGGACAAATTGCTGGATTCAATAAAAGATTCAATGAGTTTTGTATTCCTTATTTTATTGACAATTTGTTAGTAAAAAGGACATTACTGAAATTAATTGGTTTTTTTAATTTTATCAATATTGTCCTTTTGATTGTCTTCCAACATATAGCTTATTTATAAACTACAAAGTTGAAGGATGGAATCAAGCCACTCAAAACTGATCCTGGCTGAGTTTCGAAGGATGCAAGGTCAAGCTAATGACTATAACTTGGCACGTTTGATAGTTGGATTGAAGTTATTGTGTATTGTGGATGCAAGGTCAAGCTAATTGTGTATTATTTTTCATGGTTTGGATTAGTAACTCTTTTATTCCTTTAAAAACAATTATAAGATAGGGTAACAATCTTGGGCGTCAAATGCATATGGTTTCAGACTCTAGCACCATCACCACCTTAATTGCCAAGATGGGTTCTTATACTCTAACCATTATCTTTTCATTTTTGTCTTTATTTTGTTCTTATGTATTCATATTATTTTACTTTTATTCCCACCTTGTATGTTATTTATCCTTCTCACATTGAGAACACTATGATGTCCAAGTGTGGGGAGGGTTACGTTGTGTGCATTATATGTTTTTATTTTTAGTGTGAATTTTTCATATTATATGTTAGTTTTGTTTAGGCTTGCATGAAGTGACTCATATGAATGTGTCAATAGCTAGGACTTAACAAAATCAGTTTAGCTTTGAACATATCCTTTTAGGTTGCTAAGATTTATTAGCTTGTCAAATTAGGGTCTTAGGTTGTTTTGGTTAAATATATTAGAGAAGTGCTATAAAGGCAATCACTTTTATCACTTATTGTACAAATCAATTTATGATTAATAAAGGCATTTTTATTATTTTGATGTTCATATATTTATGAAATTGATGTTGATCTTAAATTGATTTAATGAAGTCCTTAATACAAAACATAGCATGGACGAAATCATGATGAGATCATGATAATGAGATTCCTATCATATATAAACTTATTAGTATCTAAACTTTCCCTAGTTATAGGATTAATGAGATGGGATATCATTAATCTGAATAGACTAGCACATGTTATACTCCTTGATTAGATCAAACAGTAGATCTTATAAGCTGTAGACATAAGTTGTTTAGAGTTAACATGTGGATGCCTACTAAGGGTAGTAAGTACATTGGATTGACCTACTATGAGACAATCATATGGATATTTTATTTCGGTGTCAATGATAGTCTCATCATGGAAATGGTGCAAATATTCTTTAACTTGAGATGCTCAAAGATATATCAAATACCGATCATATGCTTTGACCTCATTCATCGATGCCTTTCAAGGGCTACTCATAGTGTAGTGATTGGGTACAGCTTAAGGTATTTAAAGATAATTAAGTAGCCAATAAATGATTCACCGCTCCTGATAGAAGGAGATGATACCCATGGCCTCTTGTTGAGGTCATTACTTAGGAATCTCTAGCCAGAGAAGATATGTGACATGAAGAGAGTCTTCAATGATACATAGAGTAATGAGATCCTCAGGACAAGATCTAATAACACTTGGACTAGATGTGATGTAGTCAGTCTAATGGGAGTTGACACTTTGACTATAATCTGAACCAAGTGGGGTATAGATGGTGAAAGGATGAATTGCTTGGCAACATTACATATAAAAGGGTTCATATTCAAACCACTAACTTTTCGATAAATTGGGGGTCTGACATATTGCTAGATACCGCTCTTGACTTACTTGAATTAAGTGTTAATTCAAGTGACCAACATAACTGAGAACTTAATGGGTCATACATATAAGATATCTAAAGGATGAGTAAAATGGTCTTGAATGGTGATTTAAGATATGAGAGAGTGTTTCGAGATTGTATAGTTATGTGATCGTGGTAGAAAACGTTACATGAAATAGATTAGAAACAAGCGTTGTTGACCACCAATTTGGCCATTAACTTCCCAAAATTCCATTATTGGATGCTATTCATGGTCATTAACTTCCCATAACTTCCATTAATGCATGCTATTCATGACCATTAACTTCCCATAACTCTCCATTAGTGACGGGGACTATGGAAGGCCAAATGGTGCAAAAAATAGAAATGATTTTCGTGTATCTTGTGTTAGACACAAGTGAAAGAAAGGTTCTTTTCAAACACACACACTTTCTTTTTCTCTCTAACTATCACAAGAGTTCTTGTTTTTGCTAGCATAAAGAAAGAATTTTACCCATCTCTTAGTGAGGTTTCATCCTTCTATCTTCTTATGGACTTTCATTAGAGACGGATTACATTGATCATTATGGTTTACGACAACCCAGTACAGAGAATATTAAAGAACGAAGGAGATCATCGGAAAGGTGTGTGAACATCTTACATTTCATGTTTTTTTTCTATAACTATATGCATGAGTAGATCTAGTTTTGGAGGTTTTGTTTTATTTGCTGATGCATATATTTGATATATATTATGTATGAGATGCATGACCGGAACCTTACAAAATATGCATTTTAATTAGGATATGATGTTAGTTCGTTCACCTTAGGAATTTGACACATTCGTTAATAATTTTAGGTCAATCGAATAATTAGCACCGTTAGTATCTTTTCATAAGGATGATTAGCTAAAGAAATGAGGTAGGAAAGAAAATATATTTAAAAAGTGTGTTTTTCCTTAAATAAATAACTATTCCGCTAGCCCTTTTTAAATAAATTGGGTTATGAATAGAGCCCTTAGCCAATTGAGAATGTGATATAGCTGAGTAATTAGGGCACATTCATCATAATGTTTTCCCTTGCATTGAAAGACTATAATGACATTCCAACCAAGCCGCTTGATAAAAACATAACCTAGTTAAGTAGCCGGGGGACATTAATCACAATAAATGTTTGCCTTCACATCAAAAGGCTAGATTCATGTTAATGAAAATTATCAAAAATATTGTTGTTTAATAAATCATACTATAGCACCCCACTCGCGCAAGGACCCAAACCCGACATCATGGGTGATATCCGAGTCCGTGCCTCGCGGGGGTAGCGTGCTAAAGCACTCAATCGTTCAGAAATTGGTATAATTTTTTTTAATCACAAACACATTATGCGGAAATCTATAACTAATTTAGGCCCATTTACAAATACAATACACTTAAGTCATTTTGGAATACCAATTTATTCAAAAAGTTGCGGAATATACAATTCAATACAAAATAGAGAAATGCAATGCAGACGCGAACTGATCCCGACCTCTATC
>JANIJH010000006.1:61672866-61693495 GCA_024520975.1 Erythroxylum areolatum | reverse complement strand
TTATCCCCATCTCTAGGTTTCGAGCAGGAGATTGGATGAAAGAAGGTCAAGGCATTTTGATCGATTTTTTGCATAGCTTGTAATTTAAGTGGTTTGGCTTTTGGTATTTGGTTTGTAAATGGCACGGAAGGTCATTAATATTTTTGTAAGCATTTATATTCATGATGTAAATGAATTGTGGATTTGTATATGGAATTGAGATATAGATTTGTGTATGGTGATGATATATGAATGGAATTGATTGAATTATGGTTTTATATATATATTGATTATTGATTGGGAATTATTGAAGTGTTATAGGTTTAGAAATGTGTTTGATTATGTTGGAATTCCGGACAGGAGGTTCGATGAATTGTGTTACTGGGATTGAGATATTGAAGTGTTTAATTGTGTATGGCGTTATTGGGAATGACTCATGGGTATATGGATATGTGTGTTAAGTGTCATTGGTAAAAGAAAAGGAATAATAAGATTCTTGTGTAAATTGATGGTTATGATTTGTTTATGAAGAATCAAGTAAATTGAGATTTTTGATTGAGGATGATTTTCCAATTGGGAAAAAGATTGAAGAAAGAATGAAAAAGAAAGAAAAGAAAAAAAGAAAAAAATTTATACCGTTTTGGATTGGTTTAGTCTAAGGTTTCCAACGCGATAGATTTCTACGCTAATTTGGTTTTCCTAAGTTTTTGCGATTTTGGGATGTCGGAAAATTTGTATTTCAGTTCGATTACATCGTTTGTTTGGTTTGTTTTCTGAGCCAATTCGATTTGACTTCGTATTCGATTCGCTTTCGATTCTTTCGCCTTTGATCCGATTTGTGTTGTGCATTTGCTTCGGCCCAATTTCGTTTGCTAGATTTGTTCTTTCGCTTTCACTAGGATGTCGGAAAATTTGATTCAGTTCGATTGAACCATGCGTGTGCTTTGCTTCGGATTCTTTTGCTTTTCGCATTCGCTTTCGTCTTTTTTGTTTTGTTTTCCGTTTCTATTTTTCGCTTTTCCGGTTGGGGTCCGGTTACGAAATTGGGTCCCAATAATAGGGCTCATTGATAACTATCCCTTATAAGGCTCATTAAACGTTGAGCCTGAGGCTCTGATTCACTTTTAAGTTCGAAGCTTTTTTTCACTCGTCGAGCTTTAAGCTCTGATCGGTGGCTACTCTTGTCACAACAGCCATTAAGTTTCATGCATTCATGAAATGAAATGTACCACTCAGATTTGCATGATCCCATTCAATCATATTCACATATCATCGGACCGTAGTCCGGCATTCAACATTTAGTTGAGAATTCACACTTTCACTCCTATGCAAATGCACATTTAGACCACATTTAACAATCACCTTAAGTACACATAGTTTATCCAATTCACATTCAAGTAGCACTTCAATGTCCAAATCAAACATCACAATCATCGGACCTTTTGTCCGGAAACCATCATAAGCAATCACATCTGCATAATCATTCAGTAGTCATATAATACAAAATTTCAAATAACAAATAATAAAGTAAGACCATCTTGGTCTACTCACAGTACGCTCTAGATTAGCATTTGTTTTCAAATTTTGGGAATGCCTGAATGCGGAAACTTGACCTGCACAACCCATTTATGAAAGACACACATTACACACTCATCAATTATTGCATACATATAAACATTTATTTATACACAATTGTATAAACGGACTATATACAATGCATGCTCAATGACAATCCCGGGCATATGTTCTAGAACACATATTATGTTCATTCCCATTTCATAGTTCACTTGTGTCTAATTAAACTAAGATTTATACATTATTTGTACATAATCTTTCTAAATTCTCCTTTCAATCTTTACCCTTTGCATGTGTCTAGCTTATTCATAAGCATACACTTCAAGAACACTTGGTCACTTTATATCATAACTTAATTTCTCGTCATCTCTTTTCTAACTTCATATGATCTCAAAATATCCAAATTCTCATCCAATAGGAATCCAATTGAAAATCCCATAATGTAAACTCACAAAAATTGATTCTAGAATACTTAAACACAAGCATTTTTCTAAACTCCATCAACTAGAATCCTTCCAAAAATCTGAAAGACTCAAAATGATCTTACCTTGATTCTTCACCAAATGAAGAGATCATTAGCTCAAATGGAAGCTCTTTTCTTCCTCTTCCTTTTTCTCTTCTTAATCAACTTCAAAATCTTTCTTGAAGACTAAGAAGAATTAAACCCTAACTCAACTCTCTTCTTTTCTATCAAACCAGCAAACTCTCTTTCTCTTTCTTACTCATTTTTGTTATTCTCTTCTGCTTCCTTCCATTCACGTTTTTCTTCTTCATTTATAAGCAGGACAACACTTCTTCTTCCAATTATGCCCTTAATGATTGAGAATTGTCCCATTTTCCCTTCCATTTATGCCTTATGTCTTTTACACTTAAGTGTCTTGCTAAAAGCACCCTTGAATATTCTAACATAACACTTTATTCTAGAAGAATCTTCTCTATTGTCTTACGTTTCCATTGACACCAAAATAATTCAATTTGGGTCAGTGATTCGAAAAATACACTTCAAACATTTTTGGACTGCTCTTGTCCAAATCAGTATATTATGTAGAACTTCTATCCAAAATTTAAACATCTTAGAAACTAAGATAGATTCTAATTTCTTCATACCATTTGTAGCTTCATGTCTCCAGTTCATTAAAAATCAGGAATCATTTCATTTGGAGCTCTACTGATCCAAAAATCATCAAAATACTGAAGTATGTTCAGTGGAATAACAACAGTTCATAGTATTTAAAAACACACACACTGTACCTGTCCCACGTTTTTCACTCAATATCTCTCACTTCAATTCAGATATCCACTATTTTTGGTGGAGATGTATAGCAATGTCTTACGAGTCCAATGGTTTAAGAATTAAGTCATTTGAGTGTCTAGATAAGAAGTTATGGCTAAAAGAATCCAATTTGGTTTTATCCTCAATCAAATTGAACCTATCGTGGGATAATTGGTATAACTTTCTCTAGAGATATCTAATTTAGGTGTTCTTTAGATGTTTTGAAATAAGACTTCAATAGCTACAATTTCACAAAGACTTAGAAGATTAATTCTATCTTTTGAAGGATCAAAAATGGAACAGAAGATATAAGATAAACAGTAACCCAGAAGAAGTTTATGAACAGTAACACAGAAGATGTTTTACAATTAGTATAATTTTTTCTACAAATATTAGATTTAGGTGTTCTTTAGATGATTTGAAAGAGGACTTCAAGAGATACAACTTTCATGAAGATCTTAAAGACAAATTCTATCTTCTAAATGATCCAAAGTGGAACAGAAGATATAAGATGAGTAATAACCCAGAAGAAGTTTATGAACAGTAACACAGAAGATGTTTTACAATTGGCATAACTTTTCTAAAAATATCAGATTTAGTTATTCTTTGAATGGTTTCAAAGGGGACTTCAAAATCTACAACTTTCATGAAGACCTTGAAGACAAATTCTATCTTTTGAAGGATAAAAAATGGAATAGAAGATATAAGATGAACAGTAACCCAGAAGAAGTTTCCGAACAGTAACACATAAGATATTTTACAATTAGCATAACTTTCTCTATAGATATTAGATTTAGGTGTTATTTATATGGTTTGAAAGAGAAATTCAAGAGCTACAACTTTCATGCAATACCTCAAAGACAGATTCTATCGTTTGAAGGATCGGAAATAAACCAAAAGATAGCAAAAAAATAGAAGAACCAAAAAGACAGAAGAACCAAAACATAAAAGGAGCGAAAAGATAGAAGAAGCAAAAAGACAGAAGAAGCAAAAAACAGAAGGAGTGAAAGGACAAAAGAAGCAAAACACAAAAGGAGCGAAAAGAAAGAAGAAGCAAAAAGACAAAAGATAGCAAAACACAGACGAAATGGGAAAATTGCTATAACTTTCCCTACAGATATTAGATTACGGTGTTTTTTATATGGTTCGAAATAGGTCTTCAAGATTAAAAATTTTTATGAAGACCTCAAAGACAAATTCTATCTTCTGGAGGGCCAAAAGTGTAACAGAATATAGGTATAGACGAAGCCAAAGGTAAAACAGACTAACAGAAAAAGACAGAAGAATCGGGAAAATTGCTATAACTTTTCCTACAGATATCGGATTAGGACGTTCTTTATATGGTTTAAAAGAAGTCTTCAAGATCTACAACTTTCGTGGACCTTGAAGACAAATTCCATCTTCTGAAGGGTCAAAAATGGAACAGAAGATAGGCCAGGTTAAAAAGCAGAAAAAGTAAAACATAGAAGAAGATGACGTCATCACAGAAAAAGCAAAACACAGAAGAAGCAAAACATAGAAGAAGATGACGTCATCATAGAAGAAGCAAAACACAAAAGAAGATGATGTCATTACATGAGAAACACAGAAGAAGATGACGTCATCACATAAGAAGCAAAAAGGCAGAAGAAACATCTTTACTTTTGAACATCTCCCCTTATAAGAATCATAACTTTCAGCTCAGATGTCCAAAATTTTCATGATATATACCTTTGGAAAGATAAAAGAGTGGCCTACAACTTTCCAGAAGACACATTTGCCTAAATCAGCTTAGATTAATCCAGAATTTCCCCCGAACATAGAAAATGAATTATTTACATTCATCCAATGTACTACATCCAGTTCTCAAATTCATGACAACCTTTGAGATTCTTAAAGGTAGAATTGAAATTCGATGTCTTCATAAGAAATGTATCCATATGTTTTTAGTTTAATCCAAATTAATAATCATCTTGTTTGGATAACTAGAGAAAAATTTGTGGCTAAAAGATTGAATCAAACTCAGTGAACATTTTCCAAATCACTACTAATTTCGTTTCTAAATCTTTCCTTATCACAACTCATACCTAGATCACTCTTTCTACTCCCTCTACCTCTTATTTTTAATAAAATCACATTTAACATCAATTATACCTAGAAGTTGTCAATGAATGCATGTACCACTTTTTTTTCATGTGCAATGATTCAATATTTATGTGCATGTATGCTAACATTATGCATGACCAAGAAAAATGCATTTCCTTAATCTCTCTTTGAGCTCACATGTACTGAAATTTCAGATCCTAACCCTTAATATGAGTACAGGATGTTACACCTTCTGATTTTTATGAATAGCATGACTTCTAATGAAAAGCTACTAAAGGATAGTTATAATTTTGTTTAACCAACTAATTATTAATGTGTGTGTGTAAGTGATAAGAGTAATGAAATTGACATTAAGTCCTGATTGGTATGTGTATTTAGTATGATGTACTTAAACACAAATTTTATAAGTTAATAGGTTAAAACAACTTGAAGGATTGTGTTTGTAGTTAAATTTCTTTCATGAAGTTCAATGTCATTATATCATTATTGCATTTGTGTGTATTGTTATTAGTGTTTTTGTTTTTTTGTTTTGTTTTTGCTTGAGGACAAGCAAAAGTTCAAGTGTGGGGATGTGATAATTGTAAGTTGCATGATGTTTTAATAAGAATTTTAGTATGTTTTTAGTGGTTAATTAATTAACTCATGTATGTTTAGGTTTAGGATTATGCTAGTTAGTTAGCTATTTGTGTTTTAAGTATTTTATAGCTTAGAGCATGTTATTGAGCTTTAATATAATGTGTTTTAAGGCTTTGGTATATTTGTTAGTGTTTTAGATCAAATATCAAAGAAAGGAGAGAATTCGAAGGAAACTCAGAGCAGGGTGGTAGGTCTGCCACGATCATGGCCCCATCAACCACAATCATGAAAGAGAGAAAAAAGTAAGTGCCACGATTGTGGTACTGTGGGCCACGATCGTGGACAATACCACGATCGTGGCCTGTCTGACAACAAACATAGATCGGCTTTTAAAATGTGATTTTTTTAGGAATATTTCAAAATTTTGGGCTCGGGTAAACCCTAACACTTGCCTTAAATGGAAAAGATATATAAAGAAAAGAAAGATGACCTAAAAGGGAGCTCCATTTTTTGCCACTTTTAGAAAGATCCAAAAAGAGAGGAACAAGAAGAGAGAAGGAGGAGAAAGGAAGAAAGAGAACAAGGTTTGTAGTACCGATCTATTATAACCCTCCTAAGTGACATTTCATTTCATCTTTATTGTTGTTTCTTCTGAATGTATGAGATGGATTTAATAGTGATGGGTTTGGGTTTGATGATGATGTTCTAAACTCCTTTAGAGATTTTTTCTTTAATCAACGTTAATATGATTTCTTTTAATGTTAATATATAGGGTATTGTGATTATTTGTTATATTTGCATGCTTTGGTAACAAATCAAGAGAGTGAACCAATAGCAAAGCAATTACATTGGTAATAAGAGTTAAATAATCTAATAGATCACGTAATAGTTAAATTGGGAATTTATACGAAGAGAGCTCTCTTATAAGGACCTAATAGTATATTAGAGGGCTTAAGATCTGAATGGATTTATAGGTTTGTTATTAATTGAGAGATTGAAAATTTCATAATTCAATTAGGGGCCATGATTTAAGGTTTAATGATTATAACTCGAGAGAGAGTAGTCCACCCTTCAAAAGTCTAGGACCGATAATGTCTTAACTCAAAAGTAATCTTGTTAGCATTTGATGATAGGATAAATCACCGTTCTCATAATCAACTAATCTTCCTTGTGTGATTTTAATTTTTCATTGGTGTTGCTCAATTTTTATTTCTTTGTGTTAATTTTATAATTTAATTTCAGTCAATCCATATTCATGAATTTACTTTTCTGTTTAGTTTTAATATTCCTTTTAATAATCTTTTTAGGCCTTAGATAACTTAGAATTAGCTTAGTTCACTAACTTAGAGTTAGATTAGTTCAATAACTCCTTGAATAACACTACAAGTTTATGATCCGTACACTTATAAATATTGGGGGTTTTATTAGAAGTAAAACTTACTCAATAATTATATGCATTATGAAATGATTAAGTTTTAATATCATCATTCTCTACTCATTTTTGTCAATATTAGAAAAGGTATATGTTATATAAATCCATAAATATCAAAAGGAAAAAAAATATTCCCTCTCCCACTTTTCAAAAACTCTATCATCATATGGGCAACAATCACAAATTAAGCATATATAAAATCAAATAATAGTTCTTAGAATTCTTACCTATCAATTTCTAAGATAAATCTAAATTCTTACCGACCAATTTCTAAGATAAATCTATCTTTCTCCCCTAAGCATATTCAGCAGTGCTCTCTCCTTTAAATATGTATTCCAAGTAATCATTCTTAAATATTGTCAATATGAAAGTAACTAATTACCTCTTTTTATACATTATCAATTCTTATATCCTTTTTCTTTCTTATTTGGCTCAATAATTAGCCTTTTGACGCTAATTTTCTTAATTGTATAATGTGAAGGCTCTTAGTTAGTTTAATTTGAAATTAATTTTTAGAGACATCGTTTATGTTTCTTATTTGATATCCACAGAAAGGATATTAATTGTTGGTATTAATTTGATACTATTGATATTGACCTACAAGAAAAGAAATCAATATGCTCTAGATACCTACACAAACTTGGGTTTTTAGGGATTACTCTTAAACCTTTCCAATCATTATATTTTTGTGTTTACTTAATAAACATTATTTCAAAGATCAATATCTATAGATATGTCCATAATCACTATAAAATTGCATCTTAATTGGTAGTAGTTAAAAGTGTTAGTGTCATACGAGAATAACCTATAAGAGTATAACTTGTAAGCACTTTTAGGTCTTGATGGATGATGTGAGTGATATAATACCCTCTTTAGATATGTGGTGGTTTAGAAGCTTTCCTTATGTAATGAAAGGCTTTGTATGAAAGTTCACAAATGACATGCTTCTTTGGTAGAAATATGGCCTATATTTAATATACGTATGTGTCATGTATTTATACTGATAATGAGACCTATGGTGATTATAAGCTTATTTTATGCCATTTTAATGATAAAGAGGCATATATAAATGAAAATTTTATTGTATGTTCTTAAGGGATGATCTTGTATTAAAAAATGTCTATTTTTGCTTTGAATGCTTTGTACTCTATGTTTAGAATATGATATATACATAAATGTATGAAAATTTTCTTTTGCTTTGAACCAAAAAGGTGACAGATGAACATGTGATTTTTGTCCACATTTGGAAAATGTAACATACTCATATGATAACTTAGGCATAGTCTTATCATGTAAATGCTTTCACTTTACAAAAGTTATCTTGGTAATTTATGGTGCATTGCTTTTATTAGACTTCTTATGTAAAGATATGGATCAAATAATAAATATTCCATTTAGGTGGTCTAAAGTTTCTACTTATTTTATTAATTGTAAAATACCCTTAACTCTCTATGTATTATAAATAGCTCTATATGTTAGTCACTAAATCATAAGTTTTTTTTATCCTTTTATAATTATAGAATTTATAGAATTTAAAAATTGTACTATAAAAATTCAATTATAAATTAAACATGTTTTGTTCCACTATACAATGAGTGAAAGAATTAAATAAAATTCCACAATGAGTGAAATAATTAAAAAAAAAGTATAGATCCTCCGAAATCATATTCTTTAGTGGTAGAAGTTTGATCCTTTATTAATTTAGCAACAAAAAAGGGCATCTAAAACATGTTTAGCTAATAAAGTTAATTTTATCAACTAAATAAATTAATCATAAGACGACAAAAAAGGAAAGATTTGTCCCCACCTCTTAAAGTCTATAAGTGAAACCAATTCATTGCATAACATTAGAGTTCTTTTAGACTTTAAGTATACTTTTCAAACTTTTTACTTCCTCGAGTGAACTTAGACAATGATTATTTAAGGACATTGATATGATTTTACAATGCCTTATTCATATATAATAGATTATCTAAGAGTTCTTTAAAACTCTTTATATATGGAAGATACTTTCTTCATCTTCAAACTCATGACCTCTAGAAATTTAACTAATTCATCATATGAAAGGTCAATATTATAATTATTATTATCATTATCATTATCATAAGGGTTAAATATTGAACCTCTTTGTGGTTTCAATCTTTTTCATTTTAGATCCTAAAATTTAAAAAATATTAATAACCTCCTATGGTTTAGTTTTCTAACATCCCCCACCCCATTATCTATCTCTATTAGGAAAACCTAACAGAGACTATAAAAATTACATTGCTTCTATTTATATGAAAAAACATATGACATGGTTATACCATTTCTACCATACAACATGCAATATCATGTAGGTTAAATGTTATTTAATCTATAATGATGTCATATAAAACATCTCATCTTCTTACAAAAAATTGTAGTCAATAAGAAAGAAAATCAAAGCCACTAAAAAATCAATACCACATTCATCTAAAGAGTAGACTTGAGTCATTATTATTCAATTTGGTTTAACAAGAAATGTTTGCAAATCATAACCACTATATAGGAAAACTTAAGGTTTCAATTTATGATCTATAGAATACCTATTCTAAACAATAACAATAGTTAAGGGTCTTGTTTTATGATTCTTATGATTCATCTAAATATAAATTATTATTATCATGTCTTTTATGGTTCTAAATTAGGGATTTAAATTAGGTTTCCAATTTTGATAAGCTTTCATATTATATGAGGAACAATGCTTTGTTTAATTAATTGTCTAATTTGTTTAAATCATATATTATAAAATTCATGCCTTTTCTCCAATAGAAATTTAGGAATTTTGTTATTAGATTTTTATATATAGTCAATATATGACTTTATTTATGTTTAATGTCTATTGTTTCCATTGCAAATTGAATATCATCAATTTAAGGGTGAATAAGGAGCAAACAATCTTGTTCCATCTTAGTGAAAAATATAAATATGGTTAACTTACAGTTATCAGGAATGGAGACTATACATATATTTTCTTATCTATAATTACATATATCTAACACATTTAACAAAATTTTATTTTTATTGGCTTTGTATATTTGAAAAGATGATTAATTATTCCATTACTAGTTTGATTGTTACTAATACTAAGCAATAGTTTTAAAGACAAGTATAAATTAAATATTGAAAGCTTATAACTAATAAATTTTGTACAATTATGTTTGTCAAGTATAAGAAAATAAAGAGGTGGAAGATTATCTATGCATATTCTTCCTAGGACTTTAAAGGAACTCTTATAAGTATCAATGCTTTGTAATGAAATATTCTCATCCTTGGATAATTTCAATTTGATATTCTCATGAGTTAAAAAAGTACCATTATGTTAATCTTTTACTATTATGATATCATTATAACATCTGAAATTTTATTATAATGCTAATATAGGTTCTTTTTGAGAAATGGATAGTGCATCTAACCTTAGAAATAGGTTTAACTGTTTTTAGGGTGAATGTTTTAAATTTGAACCAAAAATGACAAAAGAAGATGAAGAGACAAACAATTTTAGTAATCAAGTGGATGAGATTACATTGATTAATTTCATGCTCAATAATGAGAGGTTAGGATATGAGAAAGCATGGGATTTAACCTATAAATTCCCATATGAGTCATTTGGAAATAGTTTGAAGGCACTAAATGTAATATCCTAGTTCGATTAATGTATAGTGAAATGTGTTGTGCATGCATTTTATCAAACATGCTCTATTTATGGTATACTAGAGTAATTTAAACACTTAAATGTATTATTGAGGTTATAACGGAGATCACGCATAGACCAGAGATGAATCTTGACTCGACCGGTTTCTTGTGAAAATTTTGAAAACTTTAAAAAGCTAAAAAATGAGTATGAACGAGCTTTAAAAGCCTTGAAATGTGCTCTGGAGATTTGGATGACACTTTTGAATGAAATTTGGATAATTTTGGTGGCATTTAGTGATTTTTGGATTCAATCTAAAAATTCTTCCAGGTAATCGAAAAAGTTACCGAACAATTTTGAAATACAATGAAAAGCTCTGAAATTAGGATTGGGGTCCATAAGAACTAAAACAGGTCAAAATGAAGGTTGTTTGAACAAAATTTAGGTAACCCAAAATTATTCCACAACCATCTTATCATTAAATTAACCATGAAATACAGTAATTAAGTTCAATACTTGTTGATTAAATACAAATCTCGAATTTGCTTAAACCAAATTATAGTTTTGATGTCTTATTTCTGAATTTGGAAATAAATGCCTAAGTGAAATGTGATTGGTGTAGGTAAAGGAGAGGTACCGAGGACGTGAGTGTGCTTGACGATAAGTTTGTGAGTGTATTTTAATTGTTTTGTATGACTAAATTCTTTGCAAAATAATTGATGGCATTTGAGTGTTCTATAAATTGATTTTATGCAAATGGTTTTCAGGAAATGAATAGTTATGTTGAGTTTTATATGAATGAAATATGACAAATGAATCTTGCTAGTATAAGTGTATGCTTTAGCAATATATAAGCTTTAAATTGGAAGTTGAATTTTGTATGATTGGAAGTTACATTGAAATTATGCATAAAATTGGATGATTATGAATCCTCTTACAATTGATTTTGAAAATAAGATGAATTGAAAAAGTATGAGTTGCTTTGGCTATGGTACACTATTAGGCTTTATACATGTTATTATACCAATTTATAGTGGTTAACTTATTACGAGTAAGCGAAGTAGAACTAGTTCCATGACTTGTTACAGGTAAGCAATGCAGAACCAGCTCTATAACTATCGGTTTATAGCTGTTAACTTGTTACGGGTAAGTGATACAGAACTAGGTCTGTAATTAATATTTAACCAGTAGCGGATAAGAGATGCAGAACTATCTCCGTGACTTTAAGCCTAGTGTACCGTATGGTAAAGAAACTAGTAGTGGGCTATGTTGAGTAAGAAACATCATAAAAGAATAATACTACCACTATTTATTTTTTAAATTGATTTTGGATGTACTGTATGGTAACAATTCTAGTATTTGGCTTATTTTCAGTATAAAAGTTTTCAGAAAACTTATTATCACCACTGTTTATTATTTAAGAAAAGGAAAATGGAAAATTGAAACTTGTGCATTATGGAGTTAATGTTGAAAATCATTTTGGAATAGTATTTCAGAAAATTTGAAATTTATGTTTTACGAAATGTTATGTTATTACCAGATTTGACGATGCATGAAAAAATTGTTATGGCAAATGCTTTACTATAAGCTTTATGATTATATGGGTATATTGCATATATATGTTATGAAAAGTTCAATTTAAAAAAAAAAGATTACACTCACTCAACTAGTTTAGCTCACCTTTACTTTTATGTTTTTAAACAAATCACCCCAAGTATGCATACAGGTGCTGCAATAATTGAGACTTCGTTACATGATTGTTATATCATCGAGTGCTATTATGTTTATATTATTTTTTCTATGCATGTTATAAGTTTTAAATTATTTTCAAAAAGGTTCAAAAATGTGATCTTGTAAATCTTTGTGGGATTGTAAATATCTTTTACTTATTGAACTATAAGGGCTTCAATCCTTAATAAAGTTTTTCAAATATTGAGAATTATAAGTTTGTGATTTCTTGTGATGTGGACCTGAGGTCCCATTTTAGAAGTTAAGATGAATATGAAATATTAGAAGTATTTTAAATTCTGTTATGCAAGTTTTTTGAAAATTTTGGGAATGTCAAAATGCAATTGTTATGCTATAAAAATTTTCAATAAAATGATAGAAAAAATTTCCCACTATTTTTTGCACTTTTAATTATTAAACTATGAAAGGTTTTTAATAATGGAACAACTTGGCTTTGCAGGAACCCTGCAATTGAGTTAATTGGAGGGCTATTGTGGGGTCACTGAGAAGGCTCCACTTGTGTTCTAGAAAGGGAACTCTAGGATGGGTCCTTTCACTAGCAAAGGATAATAATGTTAGGAATTTATTACAAGTAACTGAAGATGGAAAAAAAAACATAATTGATGTGCATTTAAATAGAGAGAAGTATCTTAAGTTATGCACACTTAATGAACCTTCAGTAGAAATTTATATTGAGCTAATTAAGGACAATAATGGCCTAATGTATACTGATGTAGGCTTTGAAGAAGTTACTATAGCCGTACCTATTGAGGAACCCATAGAGGCACCCATATATACACCTATTAGATTAGCCACCGAAGTAGACACTGAAGCATCAAATAAATTATATGACTTATGATATAATGAAAATAGTGAATAAAATTTAGTTAGTTAGGGTATTCAAGTGAAGAAATTATAAATGAACTATTTTAATGTGGTATAGAATAATAATTACCTAACATGAGTTAGTGGATATTGGATGCACAAATTGTTGATTTTAAGGGAAATGAGATTGAACTTCATGACGAAGATATTGGTAGCCTAGAAGGAATTTCAAAAGACAAGAAGAAAAACATAAAATATCCTTAATTTAGTGCTTTAAGTTTAAATGAAGAGAAGATTTTTTTGAAGTAGGGAATGATCTTTTTATTCTATTAATATTTTTAAAAAGGCTTTGAAGAATATGAGTATCAATGGGCTTTGAATATATATATGTAAAAAGGTAAGGCAAAGAGTTACTATAGAGTGTGCAAGCCTTAGATAAGATGGGCATACACTTTAAAACAAGACATTCTAAGACACTCATTCTTATAGTTAAACAATTAACAATAAGAAGATTAGTGTTTTCTTGAAAGACTATAAAGAAAATAAGAGATAAAGCCTACAAAGGACTCATCCAATTAAGAATGGAAAAATGTTGTCGTTAGGTTTCAATAACTTATTCCTCAAAAAGTCTTAACATAACTAACATGAATATTGTTAAAAATTATTGCTTTCCTCTTTTGATAATTTTGCTGGGTTTTAGAGCATTCTAGCCTTACATGGCTCCTGATATTGATTGCTAGAGGGATAATTATTGTGGACCTTAGAGATGGAGTTTTCCTCGCATCCCAAGTATGATCCTCTTCCTTTCATTGATCTTTCATAGACTATCCTTCCTTTTTCTTTGTAAGGCCTATAAAAGGTTATAAGATGGTCCAAATATAATCCCCACTCAATCATCCTCTGCGATGGCATCTTAATAGTTGTTTTGTGTAAATATAGGTGTTCTACGATTTTATGGAGAAGGTTATCCTTGAATCTATCTAGAGGCAGATAATGGTTTTTGAATATTCTTGCATTGCGCTCCTCCCATAAACTAGGCATTAGGTAAACCAAAACTATACTGAAGATTTCTTTTATCTCTTTTAGATGCATGACTGATTTTGTAACAGTAGTGGATTGTCTATATCCAAAATGTTTTAGGGGCCCAATTTTACATATCTGAATGATGTAAAGATACATCTTAGTAGAAAAGTTATAGTTAAAAAAGATGTGGTTGAGGTCTTCATTTCGTTTTTACACAACACATATCTAATAGGGATGTATAGGAATTTAGCTACTATATTAGTGGTAAAGACTTCACCCTTAATAGCTAGCCATAGGGTATATGATGTCTTTGGGAGAGCATAACCTTCCCACACCAGGTGGAACTATCCCACTTTAGGAGCATTCATCCAAAATAGTTCCTTGAAGGACTCGTTAGGAGGAGTGTCTCATTTAGGTAATTAAGTCCTTTTTTATGACTAAGGGGTGATTAAATAAGATTTGAGTAATAGCCAAATAGGAAGGGAAGTTTACCAAGCTTATTTTATTGTAAAGGACTGAGTGAACTATAGCATCCTCTTGGAAAGTAGCGTTAAGAGGTAACAGGTACTATTTGAGATTTAAAACACTAAAAAGGGACCAATGTTCTTTCCAGAATCTAATAATTTTCCCAAACCGACCCAATATTGAATCTTTTCCTTAACAGAGCTTCTGATTTTAAGAATATTGATGGAGGTGGTAAAGGCATTGTTAAGGGTCTGGAGGGTTTAGAAGTGCCTATCTTTGATGTAATAGTTGCTGACTCATTGTACCATTTGTGAATTTTCATCCTTGATGAGTCTCTAGGATTTTTGGCAATCAATGATTTTGAATTACCTTAATAGGTATAAAACCTTTTGTGGGTGCATACTTTCCTCTAATTTACTTTAGCTTTCAACGCTCCCTCTGTGCCCCCATTCCATAGGAAAATTTTGAAGGTATTTTCAATCAGTTTGAAGATAGAGCTTGGGACTGATAAATGAGATACCTAGTAGACATATAAGGAGCTTAAAATTGAGGAAATTAGTTGATCCCTTCTAACCATTTGTAAATATTTAGAAGTCCAGCCTAGTAATCGTCCATCTATCTTCTCCATAATAAGTTTGAACTTCACTACCTTTAGTTTTCTTGATGAAATAGGAATCCCCAGATATGTTAAAGGCAACTGATAGATTTTGATACTAGTAATACTTTATAACCATGGTCCTATAGGGTGTGCCTTTCTTCATAAGTAGATGCCACTTTTATCATAACTGACTTACAGTCCTAATAATATACTAAACATCTTAATAGTTATGATCATGATGGCAATAGAATTACTATCAACTCTTAAGAATAGTAATAGTTCATTAGCAAACCTTAAGATGAACATTTGTTCTTTTCTACATTTAATGTGATACTTAAAGTCAGTAGATCTCTCCATTACCCTTTGACTTAGTCTGTTTAAGAGTTCCACGGCTACTCTAAATAGGTAAGGGGATATAGGACACCCTTGCTTTAATCCCTTGCATCTTTTGATTAAGTTAGAGGGTACCTTATTTACCAAACTGTTGAAAGACACTTTAGTGATACACTTTTCAATCCATTAAATATACACCTGACGGAAATCAAAAAGTCTTAGTCCATTTATAATGAATTGCCAATTTATGAATCATAGGCTTTTCTAAAGTCAATCTTTAGAGCTTAAATTTTACTATTACTCCTTATATTATAAGTTTTCATTAACTCTTGAACAATGTGGATATTGTCACTTATACACCTTCTTGGAATGTATGCACCCTGTTGCTCCCCAATGTGATTAGGTAATACTAGCTTGAGTCTATCAGCTAGAATCTTTACAATGATTTTGTAAACTATGTTGCAGCAAGTCATGGGCCTATAGTGTGTGACTGATCTTTATTCGTTACCTTTGGGGACTAAGGTTATGAAGGTATAACTTACTTCCTTTAACAATTTCCCCTCTCTAAAAACTTCCTTAGTAGCCTGCATATTGGTTTCACTAACCATATTCCGTGCCTTTTAAAAGAAGAAGGCTTTCATTGCATTAGGCCCAAGTTCCTTTTTAGGGATTGGGGATATAAAGCTTCTGTGAATTTCCTCCTTGGATATAGGTTGGGAAAAACATTTTTTCCTCTATAAACAATTGATCATTCTTTATTTCTTTATGCAGAGTAACTAAAGAAGTGGCATTCGAAGGGGAACCCAAAGTGTTAAAGTAGAAACCCATAACTTCCTCCATAATTCTATTCTGGCCAATTATTAAGTTGTCGTTATTTTAAAGGATGGTAATTCTGTTTGAGACCTTTCTTCCTTCAACTTTTCTATGAAAGAACCTTTTGTTCCTATGCCTCTCTATTAACTAGGAGACTCTTAACCTCTTTTTGTTCAATGATAACTTATAGCTAAGTACTTAAAGCTTGCCTTTCCTTCTTCATTAGGATAAGGTTAACTAGATCCTAATAGAGTTTAATATGGGCTTGAGTTAATTTTGACTTATAAAGCCCTAGTAGGACTTTCATGTCACCAATTCTGTCCTTGTTTAATTTTTTAAGCTCATCCCTTATGCTCCTCAACTTTTTGTAATATATATATTATTTATTATAATAGAAATCTCTCAGTAATACTCTTGATCTAGACACTTTAAACCCTCAACCTCTGTGAAATGATTGTTGAATCTGAATGGGATTTTTGTGGATTCTCTAGAGTGACAAATGTAAACAATAATAGGAGAAGGATTAAAAAAAAATTCTAAATGATGCCATGCTTTGAGGGAAACTCTGTAACCATTTCATATTGAAAATGCTACTGTTTAGTTTCTTTCTTAGGTTCCATTCCCCTTGTTGTTTGTTACTCTAGGTAAATAAGTTACCTTCCTAAGATAAGTCTAGTAGTTGGGTGTCCCTTATATATAGCCTTAAATCATCAATGTAGATTCTGATGCACACATTGTCTTTAGCCAAATTTAGATCTCTTGTAACATTAAAATCATAAATGGCTAACTATGGCTCTTAGATGTTGGTTGTTGTTTCCTTTAGCTTAATCCATAGGGGGTCATTGGAAATTGTGATTGAACCTATAAATTATACTAATATAGAACTCAAACTTTTCTTATAAGCTCCTTATCTTAATATGAATCGTTTAATCCATAATTGTATATTTAGAATGTTAACGTCCTCAACATTATAAAGAAGTAGGATTCTCCCATTAAGGTGTTGAATATAATCGACAATCATTTTCTACTTATTGTGAAAATGATTGAGGACATTGGATTTATCCTTCTTAGTTTTTGATTCCAAGATACCAAAAATGATCGATTTATTCCCCTTTATGAACTCAAAGATATATTGCTTGTTTGTGGTGGAATTATGACCCTTCATATTACATTAACAACTTTCATGTTCAATTTAAATAGGCTGTCCTCTTCTTCATGACTGATTTCTTTTTCTATCTGTAGGGGTTTAAAAGGTTTCCTCCTTCTCCCTATTGATCTAAATAGAATTTTGTTAGCTCATCTAAATAAGTTATAGTTGATTGCAAGTATTGCTATCCTCCTTACTAATGGGTGTGGGGCTAGAGGAATTACCTTCTTGTTCCTTTTTCCCTCCTAGTTTAACTCATCTAAACTTGTTTCTTCCAGTAACTTATTTTGTTCCGCCCTAGTTTTTGTTGTCTAATGTCTTAGTACTCCATCAACATTATGACTTGTGTCTCCTATGAGCTTTAAATAGTCTCCATTCTTGAATATTCTTCCTGTCGGATTTTAAATTCTGGTCACCTTTGGTTTAGGCATCTAGGAGTAAGTCACTTTGACTATGTCCTGAACCATTTCCATATTGCTATTGAACCTTGTGATAGGGATTTCATCAAGAAGATCATGTTTTAGTCAACTGAGATGTAGATTCTAGCATAATTTATGCATTTAACATCAATTATAACTTGTTTTAGGCATATAGGTTTCCCTATGTAACTTGTTAAATAGATTAAACCAATTTTTGTCCAATATTCTAGTGTAATGCTTTATTTGCATTCCCAGATGACAATGTTTGCAGATTTCATGTCTATATTCTCAAAGCTAGGTTTCCATGTTTGAAGGAACATTGGATTGCCTTAAATTTGCCAAGGACCATCCTTGACAATCTTCAACGCTTGGTCTTTGTTGGAGAACTTAAAAATGAAAATATCCTCCTCATTAATGAGTATTTCTATAAGCCCATAATTTCTTTAGTTTGTAGTAACCCATGCCTTCATAGTAGGGAATGACACTCTCTTATCCAGGAAGAAACCAATCAGATTCGTTGACCATCTATCAACACCTTCTTTTAAGACTTTAAGAAGAGGTGATAATATATGTTGTTTCTGGGTGAAGGATTGGGGTGGATAGAAAAACTTGGAATTAGATAGTGATTCCCCCACCACTTGAGTCTAAGTAAATCTAGCTTTAGGGGATGGTTTTTGATTTGAGATTAACTCAACTGGTTCAATGTTTTCAGGTTGAGGTGGATCATCTGAAGCAATCTTAGGGCTAGGTTTTGGGGACTACATTGGAAAATCATCTTTGATGCACTGCTCAAGGTATGTTGCATTGAAAGTAGGAGGCATTGTCAAGCTATTGGTTTAGAGTTCAAATAAGTCCTAAAACAATAGCTTCTTTTTAATGGAAATACCAAGTTTATCTTTTATAGAGGTCTAAAGGTTGGCATCCACAAAAAGTCACAATAGTAGAGAGGTTCAGCTCGGAGAATGGATTGAGTCAGAGGTATAAGAGGATTGAAGGGTAAGGTAAGATTCTAAAGTTTAAAGAAGACTACTAAGGCTGGGTGGAAGGAATTGGACAGGGAAGGAAAGGGGATGAGGGATGAGGTTCTCTCTCTCTCTCTCTACATTCTCTCACACCAACAACCTTTGATTGTCTATTTTATTATTAGATGTTTATTATTAATAAAAATGTGACACACTTTAGGGAGAGTCCTAGCTGGGATATTTTAGGGTTAAAAAGGGTCATTTTATGATATTAACAATAAGAGTTTTTTTAAATAAAGTTTATAAAGTGAGCAGGTTGTTGAAGTCCTCAAAATTAACTTTTGATTCACTAAGTAATTATGGTAGTCATAGAACTAGGTGGAATTTGAAGAGAACTAAATATCAGTTTCTTAATGTCAATTGAAAAAATAGGGTGGGGTATATGATTAATTAACTAACAAACTAAAATTAACAAGAAAGTATAAATCAACTTAATATGAAAGTGAAAATTCAATTTTACTTAATTAGAGAAAGATCTCATCTAATTATAACTTTGATCATTAGTCTAAGATGATTAATTTTTACAAATAAAATAGTTAGTTTGAATCCTATTATAATAATCATAATAAGTCTCAATTCCTAAATTAAATGATTGAGACCAGCATTCAAATCAAAACTTAACGTTAATTGATTGGGTATGATAACATTCTATATCAACTAAATGATAGCAATAATCTTAATGAAAAAGACAACTATAAATTAAATAATTGAGATATATAGAGCTATTCAATTTAGTTTTCTTGCTTCTTATAGGTTAAATTTGCAAATACATAAATAAAATACTTACCACTTGTACCAACCATTCATGACAATTACGAATCACTAAACTTGTAGATGGTGATATAATATTAAATTTTATATTAATTTATCAAATTAATCAATATTAGTTACTCATGAAATAAAAGAACATGAAATAAGAAATACTTGAATCAAAATAAAATCTAGGTTTATAACAAAACCTCCCAAAGTTACAACTACAATTTTGATTCCTCTTAAATTTAAATAGCCACTCTTCGCTATCTTCTCCTCACTAATGATAGAAAAAGGAAGACAGAAAGAAAAATAATAATGAATAATTTTTTCTTCCCTCTCCTCCACTAAAATCTATGAATAATCTAGAGATTATGATTAAAAAATTATAATTGTTGGATCTTGATTTTCTAAATTCTTATTAACTGTCTAGTTATTTATTTTATTTTGTTTGTTTGTTTGTTTATTTTTAGAATTGGGTCATTAATTAGAAATTTGAAATTGGAAGGAAGTGTTAGAAATTAGTAGGCTTGTGTTAAGTGGATTAAAGGAGTAAAGCCATAAAAAACAAAAGAGGGGCCAAAATTAGAAAGGGCAAGTAAGTGAGGGGCAATTTTGGAAGAAAGACTAACTAAAAGGCTTGAAATAGAAGAAGAGAGGAGAGAATTCATGAGATAGAGAAGAAAAGAGAGAAAACATGAGAGAGAGAAGAGAAGAAGGAGAAAAAATCGAAAAAGCTAGAGAAGGAGGAGGAAAATCGTGGAAAGAAGAGAAGGATCAAGCTTTTAAGGTAAGTTCATCTTCTTCTTCTTGCTTTAGTAAAGAAATGGGTTGTTGTGTTGTGAATGAAGAAATTTAGAGAGAGAAAGGAGTTTTGTGTTGGGAATGATTGGAGGAAGAAGATGGGTTTCTAAGTTAGGTTTTGGGTTTT
>JANIJH010000006.1:61625088-61643742 GCA_024520975.1 Erythroxylum areolatum | reverse complement strand
GGGGGGCGCAGGGGGAGGGACATGATGAGCTTCAGCTTTGACAGTAGAGGAGAGGAGATAACTTCATGTATATATTAATTTTCACAAGCTCTGCCCTCTTTCCTTTTTATCAAAATTGCGTTGTCAGCTTCAAAATGAGAGTAATCTGCCCTCTTTCTTTTTTTATCAAAATTACATTGTTGGCTTCATGTATATATTAATGTACACGATGTCATATTGGAGATTATTTTTCTATATATGTAAAATGAAGAAGAATAAGAAAGGTAGTAGTATTAAATACAAGTTAACAATTACACTTGTTTTCATTGTTATATTGGAGAATTGGAGTGATTTTCTAGTATTAAATAAAAATTAACAACTACACTTAGGTTACGTGGGAATGGACACATAGGTCTAATCTATTATAAAGGGAATGGACCCAAATACAAATTATCATTTAGATTAATAAAAAAACTAATAATTCAAATACAAATTATCATTTAGATTAATAAAAAAACTAATAATTCAAATACAAATTATCATTATAAAATATTTAATAATTCAAAATAAATAAAGATAGAAATTTAGAGATGTTTATAAAACAAATTATAAGTTTATGTTTTTATTAAACAATAATAAAAGAAAAGTTAAAGTCTTTAATCAACTAAAACTTCTTATCTTTATCTCTCATAAGTCACAATATATATATTGCTAACAAAATTTGATAATTCGACAATTGAATATCTAACATTTTTATAAGAAGTAAAATCACAAGGTTATTATATGCTAACCTTTTTAAAGGGAAAAATACACATTAGAATTTAAAGAATTTATATATTAAATTTATTTCAAAGTTATTTATATTAAATATGTGATTCATAGAATGTTGAAGGTAATTTTGCTAAATAATCCAACATTAATGTACCCTTAAAATTGTGGACACCAACCGCAAAAGGTCAGGGAAGATCATTCAAAGTTTTAAATTTTAAATTGACCAATCAAAAGTTGATATTATGAAAAAAAGATAAGTATGACCACACCGAAGTTTATGGGATAATCCAACACAGTCTAAGTTGAAGGTTTCAATCCCAATGGTGACTATTAATATATTTATAGCCAATATGGCAATATTACAGAGCCATAATCAACTACACGCAGACAACCATCAAGCCTTAGATGCCAAACAACTTAGAAACGTCGTATACGTTTGATGATTTATTTCAAACTTGATTCGACTGTCTAATCTAAATTGTCTTCGTGCTTTGTATTTATAGATGTTGGTATACTTTTATTCCCTAATAAACCTTAATTTTATTATTATTGTATGAATTTTATGGACTGGAAACTACACGATACGATTTTTCTTTAATATTATTATTTATAAACAAATTTAAATATTTTCTAATAAAATATTCAAACTACATATATTGATAATCCAAAAGTAATATTTTACATATCAATACATATTTGCTAAACATAACTTTGAAATATATATTTATTTAAAATTTTCTATACAAATTTTTATCTAAAATCAATTATTTTTATTGGATGAATAAATTCAAAATTTCTGTAACTATCCCACTAAAATAATAGTTTATGATAAAAAATAAATTACTCTCATCTATATTTGTTATGATTGTAAAAATATTAAATATACTTTTAAATTATAAAATATAAAATTTTATAATGGAAATTAAACTATTACATAAAATTTAAAAATTTTAAGATGAAATCATTTTTTTAAAATTAAAAAATTTGTGAGTACATATTGAAGGATGTACTTCTACATCTATAAAACCAAGGAGAAAAAGTGTAGTATTATTAAATAAAGATAACAGCTACGAGTTTTGTTTTACGAGATGTCGTATATTTTCTATATGTGTAAAACAAAGAAGAATAAGAAGGGCAGTAGTATTAAATAAAACTTAACAGCTACACCTAGTTTTCTTTTGCGTGATGTCAGATAGGAGATTATATATGTAAAACGAAGAAGAAGAAGAAGAAGAAGAAGAAGAAGAAGAAGAAGAGGAAGAAGAAGAAGAGGAAGAAGAAGAAGAGGAAGAAGAAGAAGAAGAAGAAGAAGAAGAAGAAGAAGAAGAAGAAGAAGAAGAAGAAGAAGAAGAAGAAGAAGAAGAAGGGTAATACTATTAAATAAAGCTTAATAGCTACACCTGGTTTTGTGTGAGGAGATCTAGGTAATTGTGAAACAGTAAAGCTGGTGGAAGAAGATGAATCGTGAACAGTCGTATATTCGTTATGCATGGTGTGAATAAATTTCATCATCTTCATGTGCGTAGTTCTCCACTCTGCATCATTGCATATCTTTAGTTACAGTATTCTCTCCACATGTTCCTATTCCTCTACTCAAATACTAATAGGTAAACGCCCATTGTTGTTTGTTTAACTTATTCTTCTAATTTTGTTGTTGGATGTGTTCGTTACCAATTTTACAGGAATGGGTTACATATTCTTAAATTTCCCCAAGAAATATTATCCTCAGATTACACATTCTTTCATGATTTAGTTTAATACATCAGTTTTTTTAGCATTACTTTGTTACTATAAACTTGACTAACTCATGGAACTATTTCTAATGTAACTGCTTGTTCTTCGACCATCGAACTACTCATGGAACTACTCTCTCTGACCATTAATTCCTACTCTCTTTATTACTATAAACTTGACAAACCTATTCACTTTAAATGGGTTGCCTCTGGATTATAAATCTTTTATCACAACAGTAGAACAGAGGGAAACCTCCATCATCGTCACTGAACTTTGTGCGGAATTGCTTCTTTATGAACAATGTCACCTATTATAAATGTGTACAATGTCTTATTTATTTTTTCCCATATAATGTTTTACACTACTTAACGCTTTATTCAACGTCTTATTCAATGTGTAACCCATTCAATGTGTACAATATCTTTATGAACAAGCGTTAAATGGTGTACAACATTTCCTACACTACTCAACGCTTCATTCTATCTTCAACATCTTCATGAACAAGCGTTAAGTGGTGTACAACGTTTCCTACACCACTTAACGCTTCATTCTATCTTCTTTATTTTTTCCCTATCATTTTTGGAAATCGGGGATTTGTATCTAGTATGAATTATGTTCGGTTGTCAGCTACATAGATTAGAAAAATGTAAAGGAATCACCTTTTTTATAGTTGTTGCTTAAGTGTATATAAAGCAGTTGTATGTTTGTGGCTATGAGTGGTGTGAAATAGTCAAGGTTATTGTTTTTATCATTAATTTAAGTATATAGAGTGGAAAGTGACTCAAAGATATTTATTTTCTGCTTGTTGACTTCATTAATTTTTTTCTTACAATTTGTTTTAGCTACATATGTTGCTTATTCCTAATATGTATTTATTTTTAAAAGTGCAAAATGGTTAAACTTGGTAATTATATGTGAAATTGCAAGATGGTTAACAATGGTAGATCTTTATCAAATATGGATGATGAACAAAATGAACCTAGTATGGTAGAGAAGTCAAAAGCTATAGAGGCTCTTAATCAATAGTCTGATGCTATAGTTGGAACTTCAAATAATGCACCCAACCTAGAAGGACAAGTAATTAGTACTAGTAACGTGATCTTCAAAATTATATAATTGTACATTTAAATTTTAATATAATATTTTATATGTCTATTAATTTTTATTTTTTAAATAGGAAATGTAAATTCTAAAAAACATGGACAAGGACCAACAATTAATGCTAGACTTGCCAAGAAGAAAGCTGAAGGAAAACAAATTGATGTTAAATTTTCTCCTCCGTACTATAAGGTATATGGTAAGCATGCTAGCCTTTTCAAGTTGGATTTTACTATATGCATTCAACAACTTGCACCACTTCGTGTCTCTAGTTAGCAAGAGATTTTTGAGAATGATAAGAGAGCAATGTGGTTATTTTTAAAGGTATGACACTTTTTTTAATTGCAATAGAGTTTAGTTTAATTGCAATAGAGTTTAATTTTGTTGTTACATTAAATTTGCTTCTTAATTTTCCTAACTATATTTTTATATGAATTTTAAGATAGATTCAATTTCTCAAATCAGGTGCAATATTATGTTATGCAACAAG
Source organism: Erythroxylum areolatum (assembly GCA_024520975.1). Taxonomy (NCBI): domain Eukaryota; kingdom Viridiplantae; phylum Streptophyta; class Magnoliopsida; order Malpighiales; family Erythroxylaceae; genus Erythroxylum; species Erythroxylum areolatum. The sequence goes on along the minus strand of JANIJH010000006.1, from coordinate 61,639,670 downwards.
TGCATGCACAATATAAAAATAACATTATCATTTACACAAAAGCTATCTGAAGAGCAAACATTGCCCAAAGGATGTGAAGGAAGGTGATTGGCAATAGTTGATTGAGAATAAATGGGAGATTCTAAATTTTAAGGCAATTTTAAAATTTAAGTACTTTAACTTATTTTGTTAGTTGTTTTCGATTATTACAAATAAATTATTTATCAATGTATAGGAGTAAAGCGAAAGAAATACAAGTAATAGGAGAAATCAAGAGATGAAATTAGTTTCTAATACAAAATCGATTGTACAAATTGCATATATCATGGTAAAGTAAAATTTTATTTACTTAAAATTAAAATTATATTTTTCTTAAAAAATAAGTTCCAATTAGTCATTAATTTTCTTTGTCCTTTTTTGTCCTTTTTTTCAAAAAGATAAAGATTTTGATGAGTAACCCGATACTGTTAAAGTTTAGAAGGTATCGCGACGAAAGCCAAATGGATCTTGGTCTATTCCAAATGGAGAAGAAATAATGGTATAAAAGTTATAGTCAAAATAGATTTTTTTAAAAAATTAAAATTACTGTACTAAATTTTCAAATTTTATCTAAATATGTAGAATAAGCTTTAAGAAGAGGGAGAGAAAAATAAATAAAAGATTTCGTTTACATCTCTACCACTCGTTGAGCATTTTGGTCTTGTCCTAGAAAGAAAGTCGAGCTATTCGCACAGTTTAGGTGTTAAAGGGATAACATCTAAGTCCTGAGAAAAAAACTAAAATTCTAGCTGAAGCTAAGGCTACAAAGAAACATACAAGTGATTTAGACGATGAAGTTGCAAGACTTATTGAAATCACAAAAACACAAAATGTAAATATTCAAGCTCAAAATCATAAGATTCAAGCTTAAGATGCAACTATTGAGAAGCAAGCCACAGAAATGAAACAAATTTCAATTGTTTTTACACATTTGGCAAATACTGGAGTAATTCCTAGTTTGTTACTTAATTCTTCTAGATCCATTAAGTGCCATAACATCAAATACCCCAACTACTCATGTAAGTTTATAAATATATAAAATCTAGAATAGTTAGTATCACGTCTTATCATTATCATTATATCATTATAAAATGTTAGTACTAAATTTATAGCTTAATATTTTATAAACTAATTAATTGAGTTTATTTTTATTTATTTTGTAGGAAACAAATCAACAATGAACTTCATCCTGAAGAATAGCTAGGAAATTTGACCTTAGAAAGTTTTAACTTAAATTAGTACATAGTAGATTGAGATAATTGTAATAAATAATTTTCTTGGATATTAAAATTTCTAATTTTATATATTGGAAATTAGAATTTTGTACATTTTGGTGATTTTTATATATTTTATATATACTAATAATTTTTATTTGCTTGTCTGATAATATCTTGGCACTAAAAATCCATATCATTCGTGACAACTTCTATTTTATGGCCACCAATGTAAAATTTTTTATTGATTAAGTAATTAAAATGTTAAATTTAATAATATTATTTGTGACAAACACGAACACATTAGTGATAAATTAATTGTAACATATATTCTTTTAGTGACAACATTATTGTAATGTATAAGTTTCATACTTGTGACGAAATTTGCTAGACTATATAGCTATTGATGCAAATTTCTTTTATAGCTAATGTAATTTCGTTGATGAATTAATAGTTTTATTTGTGATAATAATAAACACATTAATGATAATACTTTTTGTAAGAACCAATTTCTATTTTTGTGACGAAATGATGTTGACATTTTTTATTAAAATATTAGTGACCAAAAAGTAATAAACACTTATAAAAAAATTATTAGTGACAAATATTTTGTCACTATTTATAATTATTTTAGTGGCGATAATGTTGTAACAATAAGATGAAATACTGTTACGACTTTATTCATTATTACTTTATATTATTTGTATCGACAAACTTATCATAAATATGTAAAGTTGTTGTGATCATATAGTGTTGTCACACATTTCATAGGTTTTAGTGTCAGCACTTTTGTTACAATATAATGAAGTTCTATTATAACTTAATTCGTCACTACTTTATATTATTTATGATGATAAACTTATTATAAATATGTAAAATTTTTGTAACCATATAATTTTGTCACACATTTCATAAGTTTTAATGTCACAGAAGTGTTGCATAATTATGAGCATTTCTTAAATTAGTCATTATTTCGTTAGTGATGGAGATATTTGTGACAGGAAGTGACGACTTCAAAGATTGGACACTGTTAATAATAGTGACTAATATTACTGCTTTTTTTGACAACTTTTATTTTCACTAAAAATACAATTTCTTGTGGTGACTCTTTCAACCCTAATATAACATTGATAAATTAAATACAATTTTTCATAATTATAAATCATATTAAAGTATAAGATCAAATATATTATTACACCAAATATAAATTATAGGGAATATCATAAAGAATTCACAAATATTCCTAAATATAATTATTTACTTGAAGAAGGACTTTTCTATCTACTGAAAATGATAAAAGGCCTCATATTTACTTTTAAGGAATAAAAATATAAGAACCATTGAGATTAAATAAAATAGCAAAATTTTTTCCGTATTTAGAAATTAAATTCTAATGAATGTAGGATTAATGCGATTTTTAGTTGAAAATAAAATTTCTTGTTTTTAATTTCTAATTTACATTTCAATAAATTTGAATGAATTAGAATCGAAAAATCAAAATGAAATGGTATAAGCATGAGCAACTTCCAATGTGTGAGCCCTCCATATTATTGACACAAAAATGGTTTAGCAATCATGGCTGGCCCCGGTCCTTTTGATCATTTCCAATTTTGCAGCAAACGTATGATGTGATATTCTTTTTGTTGGAGGCAAATGGCTCACCAAATAGTTGGTTGCTTGCGGGCCTTGTTATTGAAGTTATCAATTCCCTCTCTCTCCTCTGGCCCTCCAGGTTGTAGTGCTGTCTATCTTTGGCTTCGAGATTTGTGTGGATATTACACAAATATTGACTAAGCACTTGTTTGGATCAATTTTTGGAGGTTACAAAAATATTCTTTTCTGTCGTAAAAATTATTTTACTAGAAATTTTAAAAGTATTTTCAAAGTAAAAATAACTTTTTCAAAAACTAAAATTTGAGTTTTTTTAGAAAAGTTCCAAATTTTAACTTTTTCGGATAGATTAAATTTGCGTCACTTACACAAATATTACTGTAACTCTTCTGTTTTTTTTTTTTTTCTTTGGAGTGTTTTGTTTCGTGCCTTTTCTCATTCACTTGGTCTGTTCTCATATGCTTGAACTGTTCTCATACTTCTTCTGAAGATCAACTCAAGGTATGTAATTTTCAAATATCCTCTTCCTTTACAACGCAGACTCTGCGTTTCTGGTATATTTTTATGGAATAGCTCTGCTGAAGTTCTGACGCAGACAACGTTTGCGTTAACAAAATTTTCTGGTCATCATTATTTGACCGTATATTAATTTGATAAGAGAAAATAAAGGCAGGCAAGAAATGAAAGAGAAAATTTTAGTAGATGCAAGGATGGAGACTAATGAAACGACATGTTTAGCTGACCTATTAACTCATCAGTCTCAATTGATATTTTTTTTGTCAACTTTATTTCTTTAACTCAATCCAAATAGCAAGGCAAAGTTGCTCCCTGTAAAATTAGGTGTTGCCTGTATATGTTACTTGAAGCGGTAAAAGAAATGTTATTGTGTAGATCTAGCCACAATCCAAGTTTTGGTTTAGTGTCCCAGTGTCATTAGTCTAATGACTCAAGATGATAACACCAATCACGTAAATGATACAGATCAAATGCAATCGTGAACTGAACGGTCAAATTCCAGGAACAGTTGCTTACAAGAAGGAAATTGTTGTATGTATTGCAACTTTAATCTTTTTGATGGACAACATACCAAACTCGATAGCATATGGAGCAAATGAAAGCGTCTTTCACGTTGATCATGCTAGTCGCGACCTTATGAGCGGATAGACAGACAGACGAGGAGGAGGAAAGCGTTGTGGTTTTGACAAGTGATGTTTTATCTCATGTGGAAAGAACCATAGTGGGTCTTAGTCTATTCTACAGGCATTGACAAGCTATGTTACATCAATCAACTTTTTTTAGGGTTTTTTTTTTTTTCCCACAATGGACTTTCGAAGATGGTTGTGGAACCAAAGGATACTGTAGGACTCACTAGCATGGGTAGGGTGGGTGAGGAGCAACGGGTCTCATCATAATCCTTTCCTGAGTTATAATAACAGCCATATTTTCAAGGTCCCCGTCTATTTCAACATCTTAGTCCAAGTACAGTTACATGAGGTCTAAATCAAGGCTAGACTTTTACGCTGCAGTGGTAATTACTATATATCTCTAATGCTACTAAACCCGATCGATGGAAAACTTAGAATAGATTTTGCTATGTTACAAGTCAAATGAAAGGCCGTACTTTGCCTTATTTCAGAACTAAGCGCTTTCTATCAATATAACAAAAATAAGTGAAACTTATTAATGACTAGGCTACTTTAAGCACAACAAGAACAATTTTCATATTTCTAGTTTCGTATAATTCATCCACCCCAACCCTGGCCTCGATTTGAAGTAAATCGTTTGTTGGGGTGGTGTTGCACCATGATCCTATTATCGTCACTATTACATTCGTAAGTTACACGATATTCAAGTTTGGGTTGATTAGGTTTGCATCAGTCAATGTAGAATCTCAACATGATCTTAAAATCTAGATTAGTAATTAAGGTTTATTGACTGATAATGATTAATAAAAGACAATTTCAATCATCAACGGCACTTTTATAAGAGTTTCCCATACAAGTATGGACTTCTAATTCATATATTGACAAGAAATGTTAACTGTTGTGGGAATATATAATGCCTTCAGTTGACATTCCAAAACACTATAGCTGCTCCTTAAAAATTAACTACTGCTGTTGCCTTTGAGACAATTCCTCCAGAGCATATTATAGATAGCCACATCAAACTGTTTATTCTGTGTCTTCTCTGTAATATCTCCAATTTTCAAAGATGCTTCTTTCTGTATATAAATCAAGTGTCATTGTTAACAAAGTAAAGTTGTAGCTCTACACTTAGAGATTCCTGCACAGTGTACAGTAAAGATGGCGTAATCTTACTTTCCTTCCAACAAAAGAAGCTTAAATTGCTATAAAGTCGTACTACTAAAAGGGTTGTCGAAGGTCGCTTGTAGGTTATAAGTAAGCAAGCTTATTTATTATACTAAAAAGGGTAAATAACAACTTTAGTGTTAAATCTATTTAATTAAGTTTTAAATTTTCTAAAATGAAAGTTATGAATTTTAAATATTTATTTAGTTAACAATAATATAAAATAAAAAGGAGAATCATAAAAAATTCAAACCATCATAATCAATTCTTGTTATATTTACCACCTCGTATTTTATTTAAATAAATATTTTGAATTTATAAATTGTATTTAAAATTTTTAACACTTATATAAAAAAAATAAAAGTTTACCACTCAACGAGTTATTATTAATATTTAAAAGAACTTTTTCAGTTGCCTGAAAATTCAGTACAATATGGGAAAAAAAGTATTAAGGAAATACTATCAGAATATATCTTCACAGCAAGATTTCTGATAACATTTTTTAAGTAAATGGTGTATGTGAACGCTCATGTTCCTTAATTATTGAGAACCACACGTGTCTCTGTCCCTCGTCTCTTTCGTCGGGTCGAAACATTATGCACATGATTTTAAAACTGTAACTTGATTGGGACAGAGAGCGAGCCACTTTCTTTTTCCTCTAGCAAATTTAAATTTGGCATGGTGGAGCCTCCTCAGACTTTTCTATTGAAGGACCCCGTCAATTAAATTACTAGAAATATACTTTAAAAGTGGGGGTGGGGGGGACTTTCTTTTCTAAAGCAATTTTTAGGTTGGCACACTAGCTACTTCTTTTGACTATTTAGCACCAACTTACCATTATATCATGTTTTACTTTACATGTTTAGAGAAAGATATATTCCTATGGCTTCTTCAGGTTTATGTGGCAAAACTTTGAAATTCCTGTAACTCAGCATGCACGAAAATGAAGTTTCAAAAATAGAAAGAAAAAAAAAGAGAGTCAAGATGCAAAAGAAAATATATTTCTATAAAATAAAAGAAATCAACACGTTGGCTAAGGAAAAATTAATGCATAAAAACGTTATTTCATTGTAAATTTAATTAATTATTATTTTAAGTACCTATAAAGATATCTGGAACAGACAATCGTCAAAAATAAATATAACATATAAAACGGATAAAAGAATTTGAAAAACACATATTTTCCACAAAATTCTGGGAAAAAATTGAACTATATTCTTGCATATGTTAAGTTGTAATTTGCAAAAGAGATTGATTAAATAGCTAATAGTTAATAGTTTTTATCATTTATAATAATATAAAACCGTTGAAATTACAATTTAGGTATAAACTCTTTTGTTGAGAAGGAGTATACTTGATTAAATTCCCCTTAATAGTTCAACTACTTTGTTCTGTCTTCAATAATTTGTGTATTTTGTTTCTATCACAAGCAACTTAGTTCAGGATTGCGACACGTAGCCTAATACTTCAAAAGATGAAAAGCATCTGAGAGAGGGGTTTAGATTTTGGAAAGTTATGTTTGTCCTTGACGAGAAGTTGAGTTCATTCACAAACGGTGGGCGATGCTTCAATTCATCAAATAAGCAAGCATAGAATCTTAGGTATTAGACAAGAGTTGTTGCCACAGTCTGAAGGGGCCATGAAGACTTGCCTTTTTAGAGTCATTTCTGACCCACTCAAATTTATTAGACAAGCCAATTACTCACTACATACGACTGAAGATTAATCCCTATTTTAGTCCACAAATGAAAGTTTTCTTTGATGATGATCATTTAGGGCCACCCCCAATCAATCAAAAATCTTCATCTTTCTCTCTAATGTCTTCGGAGGCAGTTGAAATATCATGTCCAATTTTCCACTCAAGGGTTTTGCACGACCTTAGCTCTTGAATAAGGACAAGAATAATCTCCATTGCTGGTCCAAACTTACCACGTATTGTTTTATAATCGACGGAATTAGTATATCTCAGTATTTGAATCACTTCTTTACAATAAATTAAATGGCATGATTGGAGATAGTCCCTTTCTAAAAAAAATTCTACCACTCTTGTAGTTTTTAAATTTGAAGATTGAATTTGAGATGATACCTACTGGATTTTTTTGAACGAAAATTGGATCTTTAATTCGGCAAAAAGTGAATAATGTGTTTATAAAGTTGAAGATATACGATTCTATATGCCAACACTTTCCTCTAAGTTTTCACTAAAATAATGGAAGCTCTTTCCAAACGTATTCACAATGAAGATAAGGGTTGATTGAAATTATGGTTTTTCTATAAAAAAATAAGAAATTTCATTAATTTTGCCAGAAACAAAAAAAAAAAAAAAAAAGCAAGAGAAAGAACGGCCGCTAGTGGCATAGTTCTATATTACGTCTAATCGTATAGCACTAAAGATATCTTATAAGTATGGATGCTAACTAGGGTTAGGGCTATAGTCACTAATACATTGTTACATACACACAAAAGTTATAGCAAGGTACACCCTTCTTTTACTTCTAGCTCAATCCAATTCAAAAGCTGGCGTTTTCCAGTTTTATATTTGGATAACCAAACTGAATAGTAACTAAGCTTCCCACCAACGCATATACGAGAAGTAGGGTTTTTAAGATGATGAAGAAACGCGTACAAAAACAAGATGGGTCTGGAAGAACAACAACTTCATCTTCTGTGATGAGAAGCGTGCGATACGGCGAGTGTCAGAAGAATCACGCAGCGAACATCGGAGGCTATGCGGTGGATGGCTGCAGAGAATTCATGGCAAGTGGAGAGGAGGGAACTAATGATTCTCTTCTCTGTGCTGCTTGTGGGTGTCACAGGAATTTCCATAGAAGAGAAGTGGAAACTGAGGTGGTCTGTGAGTATTCTCCGCCTAATTCTAGTCGTCGATAGAATTTGATTAAACAAATTGTTTGCTGTTTGTATATTGCTGTTATGGGAAAAGGGAAACCACAGCGTTAGTCTTCCGGTGTACTGTTCTCTTTGAAATGTGCTTTAAGGCGTGTACGAAGTATCAAATTTCTTGTTCTTCAATCTGCAAGAAAGATCAATTATAATTCCTTTTGGAGTTCTTCTCAAATCTCATATGTTTGGCTGACTTATCATAACTTTCAAGTACATATATAGAGATAAGAGATTTCAGTGAGCATCTAAGATGACTTTTATTGAAGTTTGATTTGTTAACAAATAGAATTAATAACACGGCGAAATTTTTTTTCCTCATTAATATGTTCAAGCATTTAGCATTTGCCGAAACTCTTAGAACCACCAACAGCACCAACGATTGAAATTATAAACTAATCACTTCCTTAAATTACTTAAGAAAACTCATTTAATATCTAATCCATAATGGCATTTCATTCCCTTGAATATGAGCTCTAAGTTTCACTCAGTTGCTCCACTTCCAATGGCCTTGAATTTATGCATGATCAGACAGCAACCTTCAATTGATGCAAACTCGCTTATGCTTTTACCGCAGATTAACATAAGACAGGAGGCATGTTAAAAGGGTATAAGTAATTAACTAAGAATGCTTCTTACTCGATCAAGACCTATAGGCTTCTGAGTTTCGAAAATTTAACCTTTATTCGACTATACGTAAAGAATATAGAATTTGTTGCCACGTAGACGAGCATATCTCTTTAGCTGTTAGATAGTGAAGTTCTGAGTGTTTCAGTTTCATCAGCCTGGTTGTTGACAGCTAGATATCTTCCTGGAGTTTGAAAATGAGGGGAATAGCTGAACATGCACAGTCCATTTTATAAGTTTTCTACGCCTTGGAGCTAGTATATACTCGAACTTGCATGCTTATACACGAATACAGAAACATATAATGCCAAATTGGCAATGAGCTTGTACTTAATATGGCAGACCGCTTTTCAGTAAAGGGCGTAATAGATTTGACCGCATTCTAGAGTGAATTTATCTACTATCTGTGTGGGAATTCTGTGTATTGATGAACATATATTCTCTTTATTTCTTGCCCTGAATTCTTGCCCACTAACAGTTTAAGTGTATTTTTCTGATAACGATAGTTCATCTTGTTTAATTTGCAATATCTAGAATAAAAATTTTAAAGGTCCACTATCCAATCACCTTATCTCTGACTCAGTATCTAACTTAAAGGTCACAAAAGTCTAAAATAAACATAATTTATCTCCCCTCTTTTGGAAATAGGATTACTAGAAAAAAAAAAAAAAGAAGATTACACAAAAGAAATAATAATGGAGTACGAACGAGGAACGTACTTTCTATCTTCTTTCAAAGATGCATCTTTTATTATTTATATTATTATCTTATAATCAATAATGTATAATTTCTAAATGATTCTAAGTAGAAGGTCTCGTACTAGATAAACAACCATTGTGAATAATATTTCTAAATTGGTTTCATGTGGATAAAAAACAATTAAGTCAGGATTGAGCCCGAGTTTGATAAATTTTTGGATAATTTGATTGAAAATCGATCGAGTTTGAAGCTTTCGGCTCGAACTTGAACCCAATCAAGTTTCACATTTCCAAATGTAACTATTTACTAAAATATAAAATAATATCATTTTTAAATGAAAGAAGTTAAGTTTCAAAACCATGAAAGTTCAAACAAAGTTCAATCTAAAGTCCAAGAAAAGACATGAGTCTAAATTTGAGTCTAGCCTAAAATTAAAAAAAGCTCAAGTCTATTTCAAAATTTGAAATAAAAAAGAGTTAAGTCTATCCTAAAATTGGATTAACACATATTGAACTTATTAATTTTGAGTCAGGCTGAGTTGGATTAGGCTGAACTAGGACGTTTTTGTCATTCCTAATAATAGTCACAATAATTGTCAAAATCAATTATATGTCATTGTATTATGAATAATTTCGTGAGGGTATTAGGGTTCCTCACAAATTTTTGATTTCACTGTAATAAGGAAGCTGATAGATATAGACGTGCAAGAAAAGTGTGGTGGTAACTTGTACTATCCTCTTTTATGAAATTTATTGATTTTGTAAAGTTAATGGTAACAATGAATTAATGTTAGCATACATACACTCATATTATGAGCTTCTAGCAAAGGATGGAAGGTCTCTAAGATGGATATTATAATATGTTTCAATGTCATTTTGTTATTGCCACGAATGGAATCATTATAGCAATTAAGAAGAAAATTTTGATATGTACTTTTACTGCCGAGCACAAATGTTGCATGATTAGAAAAATGTCACGTTGACAAAGTTAACATTTTTGGATAATTTTTAATGCCTAAGTTGGGTTATGTAATGAATTGCGACCCACTAACTTATGTTATTTTCTTTTTATTTCTTGTTATTTCTTTTGTTCCTCAATAAAAGGTTCATAATATGAAAAAGGAAAAAAAAACATAGTGCAACCTAAAACCAAAACAGACACTACAAGAAAATAACACATTATCAACAGAAAACATTCCGTAGTAAATTAGCGATGGAAATTGATTTTTCAATGGTAAATTTGTCAAAAAAAAATTTTTTGCGACCTTCAAAATATTCATTGATAAATGTAGAAGAAAATTATCCCTGAGATTTTTCCGATAGAATATAGCGATAGAATGGTAAAGTTCATCATAAAAATAGGAGGCAATGGTTGGCAAAAGAAATAAGAATTTAAATAACTGATGGAACCACATTTTTGTTGGTAAAATACTGACGGAGCTGTTGTTCCATCAGTAACTGTCGAATTGTTCATAAATTAAAATGACATCGCTTGGTTTTAATCAAAACATCGTCATTTTGAACACTTACTTGAGCTACCTGGACTTGGTTAATGCCTTGGAATCTAAAGAAAATGCCTAAAGAAGTTAAATAAGACTTGAAATGGAAAACGAACAATTATATAGAAGGTACTTTGAAACTAGAACCAGTCATCATAATTAGGATTAGCAAGCCTAAAGTCAATTTAAAGGAGTTAATATAGAAAAAGGGATAGGATTTCATATAATAGAATGAAATTGGACAATTATATAGAAGGTGATATTTGTGAAACAGTTAATGAGCATTTTTATGTATTGATAAGGCATAGTTTGAAAAGAAAGGTAAGTATAGTGCTTTTGTACATTTTGAATTAAAATTTACAAATTTTCCTTTTAATGCTTGATGGCTTGAATTTGGTTTTACCAATTATGTCTTAAATATGATGCAGGGATTCCTCATGACCTAAATCATAAACTTAAATGAAAATTCTATATTTATGGGTAATTAAATCAAAGCTCAAGTTGAAGCCATTGGAACTTGTCATTTGAATTTAGGTATTAGACATTATTTATACCTTTTCCAAACACTTTATGTTCCTACAGTTTCTCAAATTTTAATTTCTTTATCTAAAGTTAATAAAGTTGGATATTCCTTTAAGTTTTGAAATGTATGTTGCACTTTATTTAATAATAACAATTTTATTAGTTTCGTGATGGTTTATACAAATTAGAGTTTGATTATCTTTTTACTGAGACTTTGTTGGCCTTGCATTAAATGTTGGTATTAAACATAGTTTAGTACAAGAAAGTTTCGCTCATTTATGAATAAACATCTAAGTAACATATCTAAAGAAAGAATACAAAGATTGTAAATAATGAAATCATTCTAATTTAGATTTTACTTATTTTATTAAATATGTGCATGGTATGAAGAGAAAACATATAAGACACATAATTAAGAAAACAAACCCAAGAAGCACACAACACCTTAAACTTTTATATATTTTGATATATATGGGCCTTTTGATGTTTCATCTTTTAGTGGGAAAAAGTATTTTGTCACTTTTATTAATTATTTTACATTATGGATATGTCTAATTGCTATATGAGAAATCATAATCAGTAAATGCCTTAGAGGTGTTTACTAATGAGGGTTAAAATATACTTAGTCCACAAAGTGAAAATTGCTAGGTGTAGTAAATTTTATGGAAGGTAAAATGAAATTGGACAATGTCTTGACCTATTTGTTAAATTCTTAAAAAAAGCATAATGTATGTACCTAATACATAATGTTTTTCACACTAAAATACAACAATATTGCATAAAGGCATAAGCATACTTTAATGGATATGGTTAAGAGTATATTGAGTTATTCTTGTCTTTCCTTATCATTATGGATATATGCTTTGGAAATTACCTTATGTTTATTAAGCATGATTCCTATACTACAAGAAAATTAGGAATTAGAGATCAAAGCAAATCAGAAAATAATATTGTTTATTTTGAAATAGAAATATGTGGACTTTTAGTGGGAGCAATGATTTTTTATCGTAACTTAATTTTTAACATTACTCCCATTAAAAATCCATATATTTCTATTTCAAAATAAACAATATTATTTTCTGATTTGCTTGCTAACTATTGAACAATTGTATTGTATTAAATACGAAATAGCCTTTTTCACTGGCCATATATTGTGTTGAAGAGCTTTAGTCATCCTTCTTTATGGTCTGGAGTTGTCTGTCCCTTTAGGTAAGTCATCCAACTAATGTCTACCGTATATATTGTCTTAACAATATGATTTTGATGCGTTTGGGTTTTGTGTGAATGCAAAGGAAGTCTTGATTTTGTGTTGTTTAGAATATTCTTATAATTGTTGATGAGTTTTTATGTTCTTCTTTAATAGTCTAAGTATTTACTATACGTGGAATGAGTTTAAGATCTTATGGATGATTTGACGCATAACTAAGTTTCTAGGACGATATATAGGCTAGAAACCTGTAATGCAGCTCTTGTGAGGCTTATCGGTGAAAAATTCTACAAGTTTAGGAGTCACTACAAGAACTTGTTTTTTTGATTCACATGTATAAACAATGTCACGTATCATAGTGTTGAAATCAATTGTAAGAGGTGGATTCAATTGATTAATACTTCAACTTCAATGTGATTCGTTCAAACTTAGTATTAACACAAGAAACTCACAGGTTTAATAGACACAACAGTTCTTTGCATAATAAACCCCTAGGACAGTTAGATGTTAGCCCTTGTTTCTTTGCATAGAATACATATGTTACATATGCTGAGAATGAACCTTTGAACGATCCAAATAATGAATATGTTGAAATTTCATTTGGAGAGGATGGGGAGGGAGAGAGATCTGAAGAGGAGCCTGAATTTGATTCTAATTCTTCAAAAAAAGAAGATGATGATGATTTTGATTTACAATTAAGTGTTGATAGTGATTAATTTGTATTTGTAATAGAATATTATATTCAATAAATAAATTATTTAATTAACAATATATTGTTATATATTAAATTGAAATGGTTATATTTTTTATATATTTAATAAAATATGAATTTTAAGTTAATATATGCCACCAAAGAGAAAACAAGATAAGATGCGACTAAGGATCAGATCACGATTTGGAGTCAGATATTATTCAAGTGAAGCATTACATTCTGCAACTGCAACCAAATCAAATAATGTACCTCCAGCTACTAAATTTGAGAATGAGGCATCAACTTCTGTACCTGCTGCTATACCATCTACCACCCCTATACCGATAGAGATATCAGGGGTAAACGATGAGAATGAAGGAGACAGCCTCCAGCCTGGAGCTAAGAGAGTTGATGGAAGAACTTACATCATAATTGTCAACAACCTGCAAGTGAAAATACTAAAACACCATATGTTTATAATTAAGTTATAGGTTTAAATTTTAAAATGATTTAAAATTAATTATTTTTATATTAGGTTGATTCTGTCTAGATCGTACTCAAGAAACATGACATCCAAATTCTAGGAGAAGATTGATCTTAAGGCTTATATATAGAAGAATATCTCTCAGGTGACAAAAGATTTTTATTATCAGGAGTTTACCCTGTGTTTGGTTCTTGTCCCTGTTAGTGGGGACAGTAGACGAGACAGAAAAATCCCATCTCCATGACACGTTTGGTTGCTGTTCCCGAATTTCTGTCCACCATCCCCGATGGACAGGGACAAAATTTTTTGTCCCTCCCAAAAAGGGAGGACAGGGACACGTTGTCCCTGTCTCCGGCACATACCACAACCCATTTTTACATTTTTGTCCAACTCCTTCAACATATTCTTCCCCAACTCCTTCCCCGACTCCTTGCTGTCTTCGTCCCCGACTCCTCCTCGTCATTGCCACAGATCGCGACCACCACATTCTCCTTCGCCCTCACGATTACAGTCTCCAGCCTTCCCTCTCGCACGCTGCCCTTCTTCCCTAAGACGTTCGTCTCTCCAGTTTGAAGTAAGTATTTGATTGTATGGTGGAAAAATGTTGGTCTTCCTTGCTTGACCGACACCCTAGTTGCCCAAACGTGTCGTACATTGTCGTCTTCTTCTACTCTCTCCCTCTTTATGATTCATTTTTTGTGGTTGACATGATGACCTACTTTTTTGTCGGATCAAGCTACCCATGCCCACTGGGTTTTTTAATTGACTTCATGTGTTGGATTTGCTTTCTGGAAGAAGGGGTTT
>JANIJH010000006.1:61585966-61603689 GCA_024520975.1 Erythroxylum areolatum | reverse complement strand
AAGAACCAACCGTACATAGCAGTCTCTAAAAAGATGATTCAACACAAATAACCTTACAAGTGCATGTGGAATAATCAAGTAGCGGCGACAAAATGCTCGCCGCGGCGGACGCTTAGCATGAGAGGGTTCACCACGGCAAGCTCTCATGGGACACGCCGTGGCGAAAGATCAGCATCCATGCCGCGACGAACTCCCAAGGGAAGCACCGCGGCGAGCTCCCAATTTCCGAAACTAGAATCTTCAGATCCCATCACCTATAGCAATAAAAAACAATAACAAGGAGTTTGAATATTGCATCTAACCTAAAAGAGAGGGAAGATGGTAGCAGGCGGGGTTGGTGAAGACCGAATGTCGTTGGAGAGATTCCAAATCTGGCAGCACAGACGCAAAAGGAAACACCTATATGCGTTAGAAGGGGAAAGATTCACATAGAAGGGTAAGAAGGGGGAAGAGAAGACAAGAATTTGGACAAAAAAAAATTACTTACCCTGCGTTTGGCAGTGTAGACGAAGCCGAAGGAAGGAGGAGAGCTGCAAGGAAGACGAAGCTTCGTAACCCTGCGTTTAGGTTTCAGACATAATAAAACGAGGGTAGTTCCGTCATTTCCTCATCCTGTCCGTTGGACAGATTTTCTCTGTATCACAGATGAGGAACGGACATAAATTTTGTGTCTATTTCTTTTTAGGACAGGACAAATTTCGTTGCAGACAACAACCAAACACGATGATGGACAGGACTTTAACGTCCTTGTCCACTGTCCTCACCCCTGCGGACACTAACCAAACGTCGGGTCATAAACATATATATGTGGTTACCATTTTTTGTATTGCATAGTAGATAAAATTTTGAACTTAAATATGATTTACCGATCACATATTTCAATTAAAATTGGGCATCTAATTAGTATTAGTTATATGCTCCAAATAAATCAACCAGTATGTCAATGATTTAAAATTAAACACATTGTATTCAATTAAATATTAATTGGTTTTCATGTATTTTGCACTCACATCAATAAAATCAAGGAGAAGTCTTAAAAAGAAATACTCAATTAAGGACTTGAGGCTCTTAAGAGCCTTCACTATGGTTATCCCTTGTCTAAAATCTTGTATTAAAAGTTCCATGCATGTTCTTCATCAAATCTATGGGCATCAAGATCCAAAAATGCAATATCATTGTGATTTTGCAGGTGAATATGTTTTTGTCTAGAATTTGAAGGGAAAATGCAATGGACCATTAATTTATATGGATCTCTTCTTCAATTATGAAGCAATTAATTGAATGGTCTGCCAGTAGAATCATTAAGTGGTGAACGTGTTGACATTAGTAATGAAGAAGATTAGGAAGGTGCATGGGAAATTCTTGATTTTCCAGACTGTTGTGTGATATATGAGGCATTAATGATTAAACATGTTTGGAATCTTTCTTGCGACCTTCAATAATGAAAAGGACATGTCAGATGGCAATGTCCCTCTGGTCGATCCATCCTGGTAATTTCTTCCGTACTGGATTTGAAGAGAACGACATGATAAATAATGCTTATCCAAATACCATTACCTTGGCAGTCCGTTATTATGGTTAAAGGCTATCAGTATCAGCAGGCTGCATGATACCACCTCCATCCTATGAGAGGAACAAAGTGCCTCTAACCCATCAATCAAAAGCCTGTATAAAGCATATAAAAACTTACTAGCGATCGAATTCTCAATTATTATTTTGTTCCTTCTTTTAAACCATGTAAACAAGATCAAGAAAAAACAAGAATGTTTGATGAAAACCCAAAAATCAGAAGGACAAGTGCCAATGCACTTGCCGGTAGATTCTTAATAAGAAGTTGAAATGTTATTTATTTTCACTCTATGTAAGAGGACAGACTTGAAAATCCTGCACAACGTAGCTACCACCTACAACAGCAGAAAGGAGTTGAGCCGCTGATTCTATTAAGTCCCTCGCTCCCAACTAATTCCTCGTTTGACATATTCCTAGCTTTTCGAAGAAAGGTCCTGACAGAATTACCCCAACTATGTACTTAAAAATACTACAGACAGACATATTTCAGGCAAAGCAATAACTTAGGTCCACAAATAATTCAAGACCCTTACAACGTCTACAATTATGCAAGAGCATCTTACATAGTATAAGTGTAGACATTCGTGGCCAGTGTTAAGTTAGCCATACTGGATATAAAAGGGTTTGAGACGAACATGAAATGGAGAAGAGTGATGAGCAAACAGCGATATTTATGCATTTGTGTCGCTTAGGTCCATTTTTTTATTGGGTCATGCATGCGCTTGGTTTGCTTGCTTCAGATGAGTGCACATGGCTCCTCTCCAATTTCCCATTCAATGTGACCTCTTTATCATCTTTCAAGTTCCAATCCCATACTCTGCTTGAAGCAATCCCTCTATGGTCTTTCATCCTGTGATCTTGCCACCTCTCCTAGACGAATTCCTGATACAATAGATAATTCTATCGTGGGTGGAGGACAGTTTTCGGTTGGTGTGTTAGAATAGAGAAGAATTCCTTGTCTAGTTTTTATTTTGCTTCCACTTTATTAGTCTGCATCATAAATGTGATCCAAATTGCATGGTTTCCTGCTATTTAGGCCCTACCCACGTAACTAACCCCCATGTGACCATGGCAACGGCCTACAGCCCACAGGTTGTGTTTCTGCAGTTACTGATATACCCTATAGTCCTGCAATCTATTTGTTCTACATTCTTTTAGTTGGTTCTTAAAGTTCTTAATTAACAAATTAATTGGTGCAAAAAACTGTGATTCGTTACCTGGATGGATAGATGTTGCTTGTCATGTTAAAGAAAAAAAGAATTCTATCATTTTGCACCATTAGTAATATTCATGGAGATATATATTTGTACCTCAAAAATCATTCTCTGCAACGTTCTTTTCCTGGCTGAGAAGCGAGGAGAACTGAAAAGCGTTCTATGACCCATTTAAGCTGTGGCAGCGCGTAGCCATTAAAATAACCCTTCCAATTAAAGAAGACGATCTTAGGTAACACAAGTCCAAACAGTATGGACAATATGTTAGAATTTTACGTATTAAGATTTAAGAAGCGGAGTTACCTTGATGTCCGCTCTATTGTTCTACTCTATAATTTTACTCAATAATGGTTCACTAATTAGAACTGAACATGAACCACCTGTGGATCGATTACTGGCTGCTGGGGAATTAAATGAGCTTGGACTATGGTTCCCGACTTGAAGTTGCAGGTGAAGAGTTGGTGGAAGCAGAAAGTTAATGGGATGTATGGGAATTAAAAAAAAAAGTAGGGGATATAATGAGAAGTTTGGCTTGGACAGGAGCAATTCGGTTTTTTCTTTTATTACCTTTTTGTGATATATGACATATAAAGTAAAAGCGATTCCATTGGCCAACTTGGCCCCTCAACGGTTTCTATTTATAGCCAACACTACATTAGCAACTAGCACTTTAGAAGCAAGCAAAACCTCCCATCCTCCCTCTCTGTTTCCTAGGTCCTGAGAGCTTACTGATTTTCCTCGTAGAAATGGTAATGACTAAGCTTGTCTGCTATTTGTTTCTAGCAATCCTTGGCATTTCTATGGTTGCAACCAAGGTACCACTTACACTACATCATTCCTTTAATGAACTCAATACACACAGTTCGCTTCCATCTACCAAGTTTATGACTGTCTGTTCATCATGGTTGCTTTTCAGGTTATGGCAGGAGAAACCAAGTATCACCTAGACAGTGTAAGTCTTTTTTCAACTTTCTCGCTGCTTGTTCAGTCCCTTTGTCTTTGTCTTTCTCACGTGATGTTCTTGTTCTGCATATAATTCTGGTCGTCGTGCCTCATTTTCTGACATAAATTTTGAAACGTTTCAGGGTAACTATGGACCCGGGAGTTTAAAGAGCTATCGTAAGTAGTGATCGTATCTTTTTACACATTAGTTATGTGACCCAGTTTCAGTATCTGGCTTCACAGGTTAATGTAGGCTTTCTGTTTCTCTGCCAAGCTTTTCTTGCCAGAATTTTCACTTAAGCAGGATGCAAGTAGTATTAAAACTTTTGTTTGGGTACTATTTTCTTACATAAAATAATTCCAAAGAAAATTTGTGCAAGAAAAAATGTCTGGATTCCTTCTTTCTTTCTTTTTCCTTTGAATTTTTTTCCTTCCATCAAAGCAATTGTTGAATTTTCATGTTTAAGACTTATAATTTTGACAAATTAAGCAGTATAATTATTAGTTCTTAGCGGAATGTTGATGTGGTGAAACTGGAACAGAGTGCCCATCACAATGCACGAGAAGGTGCAGCCAGACACAGTATCACAAGCCATGCATGTTCTTCTGTCAGAAATGTTGCACAAAGTGCCTATGTGTACCTCCTGGCTACTACGGTAACAAGGGTGTATGCCCTTGCTACAACAATTGGAAGACCAAGCGTGGAGGACCCAAGTGCCCTTAGACCACATCTACGTCTCATGTATTATTGCTTTCATGATTCTGTTATTTATCCATAATTTTGATGACCATTTTCATTTCCTGTTGTGAGAATCAATCAGTATGTACCAATATTTAAACTATTCCCTCGTGATTTTTTGGTTGTTAAACTATTCCCTTGGATAATGTATCAAATTCCGAAGGAACTTAATTTCTATCAAAAGCTGAACCGACTGCAAAACACCTTTGTTAGAACTTAGACATAACACAAACTTTACTCATTAGATCAGGATAAATCATAAAATTGTATTAACTGATAAAATGCCAGAAATTATCTGTTTTGCTATCTGATGCTCAATGAACCAGATGTTAAACTAATTGAATAAGTTGTTGGATCCTTTGAACAAGTTGTTTGGGAAATGAACAAGCTGTTAAAACTTTTGATAAACCTTTACAAAAGTTGTATAACTTTATGTTAATAATGTCTTTTTGCACTTTTCTTAATACACAGGCCTCCTAACGAGTAAGAGAACTATAGATTTACAAAATTAAGCCATTTATAGTAATTTTGTTAGGCTTTCCCAATTGATAAAAGTTACTCCTTTGTGACCATAAAGTCATAGGTTCGACTTATGGAAACATCTTTGTAAAAATTACAAAAGAAAGGCTGAGTACATTGATGACTCTCCCTCAAACCCTTGCAAAGCGAGAAGCCTTACGTACTAGGTACGTTACTTTTTATTAGGCTTCCCTATCATAGGCCTAATAAGGACTCATTTTTCTCTTTAAATTTTAGCTAATTTAACCAAATCCTTTCACTACAAGAAAATGGGTACTAGCGACGAAAATCACCTACGAAATGTGAAGATTTTCCGTATTGTCAATAGAAATTATCAACCACATGAGTTGTCAGAGAAATGGACGTCGGTAATCTTTAGCGACCAAATAAAAATATTCTGTCGATAATTTACCGATGAATAATTTTTTTCTGTCGCTAAATATAGCAACGGATTACGTATGACATATAAATACGTATATCTAAATATAGACATATATCTAAAGATAGATATAGATGGTGCAAGTAATTAAATTCACTTAACATCACTTGATTACGTAAGTACTTCTGAATCTACTATTATAAAAGATAGACATAGATGGTACATATGACATATAAATATGAATCTACTATAACAAATGATCTTGGATGCCATTTCTTATACCATAATTTTAACACACAACACATGTAAATTCCATAGTTGTTTTAGTCATAACTAGGCATACATACTTAACTTAAAGTATTATCCAGTCTCTATAATTCAACTTAATAACAATGTATAATAAGAGTATCTCACCTAAGGTGGAATTGTTATTATCTTAATATCGTTACGATTCAGGAAACACTTCAACTCCCTACATAAAAAAGAGAGTGGTGAGACATATAAATAGGAAGGTGTAAAATTGGTACTACTGTCGCTTGCAATCAAATTAAAAAAGAAATCAACTTCTGTTAATGCAAATTAATGTAGTAATAGAAAGTGGGTATCGTTCCCATAAGAAATTTTAACAGTAAAGAGTTTACGAGTTCAAAACTAAATCAAAGTTAGGGGGTTGGCTTTAATTTACGGGAATTAAGAAAAAAATGACAAAACCAAAAATCAACTAAAGTAATTGGATTTGAAAATTTAATAGATAAACCTTAGTTTCAGGTCACCGATGTTATCACACTAAAATGGATCCTTGATATAAAATTAAATTCATCAATAAACACTCATTAGGTGATGCTTTCTCTTAAGTGTAAATGAATAGAAACATGTATTCTACGCATTCTTGTTAATCAACAACTTAGATACGATCGTAAGTTCAATTGAGTAATTGCTTTAAGAACTAAGAAACCAATGAACAAGATAATACATTACGACATGTATTTAATCAAGATGAGTATCTTCTTAAAATTTCCCACTCTAACATAAAGAAGGTAATCTTAATTGTCACTTGTGATTAACAAAACTGAATGTCATATTTTATTAATCTAGCTATTAAACAAATCAATCCTTAGTTGCGCACTTAGAATTCAACCAATTCAATTATAAAGTGATTCAGAAGACACTCAATATTCACCAAAAAAACAAATTTTATTGGAATATCTCACACATAATAAATGATAACATGGTCCTCTCAACCAAGAAAAGAGATTTAGCTACTCATAACGAAAGTGAAAATCAAAGAAATAACAAAACATAAAATCTCCATCCCTAGCCTTTCTTTAAAGAATCCGAAAATACTTAGAAGAAAAATGTAGAAACGTCCATTGAACTGAAGGAAAAGCTGTTAAAATTCTAAAACTATTCTAACCCTAAAAGCTGTATGAACAGTATCATTTCTCCCCTTTTATGCTTTTCGATCCTTTCCTTTTTCCATGATCTTTAACAGATCACACCTCCCATATATTCAAGTTGCAAATCTCCATCAATCTGATCTTCCAAGATTATGACTTAAGTGAATTAGATTTGAATTTGAAAATGAATTCTGCAGATGGTTTCCATCCTTACACGTGCCCACACTTAGTCAATGAATTTTTTGTCCATCTGGAATTTCGATTTATCTTTACTTTCCTTGCCTCATTTTGGTTCAATTTCATTTCCTAAGTGTTGAAAATCATCTGAAAACAATTAAAAAGAAAATCTATCAATTTTGAATAATAATTTCAACACATGAGAGAGATTTATATACCAAATAAGTGCAAAATAACAATTTAATAAATTCCCCCATACTAAACCTTTAGTCGCCCTCGAGCAAATATGTCAAACCACTACACTTTATCAATTCATCCTTCATAAGATTAAGTGCACACAATCTGTTAACTTGGGCCAATAAGACTTTGGTTGCAACATACATTATAATCACTTTTCACCGATACAAATAAACAAAGTCAAAATAAGACATCTTTGTTGAAAAGGCAAGTATTAAGCCAAAGTGAATTTTTCTCACAGATTTCTCTCTTACACTCAAGTATTTAAAGTTAAAGTGTTTCTCTCAAATCTCCTTCTAACAGATTGCACTACCGGAGGCTTGCAAATTCATTAGTTATCATTCATTCGAATTACATGAACTCATAGATCATAAGAACTTTATTATGGGTTGTAATGGGGCTAGGTTCAAATGTAAGATAAAAATGGCAAAGGGTTAATTATAAGCATTCACAAATTTCTAAGTAAAAGGGACAATCAAATTAAAATTCTGAGATAAACACATAAATGCAAAGGATTACAACTACTCATTACTAACTAATGCTACTATGCTTTATTCTTATTCTTCTCTTTTTTATGATTTTTTTCTTTCTTTCTTTTTTTATTTTTTCTTTTCTTTGCTTTTTTAAAAATAAGGGAGAACAATAAAGACAAGAGAAATTAATAGCAATATAATTTAATAAACACATGAGTAGAGGTAGCTATAAAAATATCTCAAAACACAATACAGAACAAAAGTCCCAAATTACTCAATGCTTCATTCAACTTGTGATAGGATAAGGCTAATAGGATTTTTGGGTTTCAATGTAAGGTGATTGATTGAAAAACAAGGTTAAAGGCTCAAAAATGTTTGCAAAGGGAAAATAACTAGGTGGGTCATTGTTAAGCTAATGAGTATAAAAATAAAGAAGGCCTTAATCCTTTCCGTAAACCATGCAATCAAACAAATTCAATCTGGTTCAGTGTATGAATAGAAAGCAAACATGATTAGAGGACCATCGCACACTACAAATAATTAAAATGACATAAAGATAATGTCATTAAAGCTCAAATTTATTCACTTGTTTAATTCAAGAATTCACTTCAAATTCACAAATTACCTCATCACTCAAATGTCAAATTTTGACTAAGTTTATAAGATCAGTTATTGCAAACAATTAACATGATTCACCTTAGACTCACATAGCCCAATTTAATTTCATGTACACACTCAATATCATCCAAACTACTATAATAAAGCTTTATGGTTTAACACACAACATTCATGCAAAAACTGACAAGAATCACACAAAAACCAAAAAATAGTCACACACAAAAAAACTCCAATTCCTACCCCCACACCTAGACTAACATTGTCCTCAATGTTATGACGTAAAATAAAAGAAACACAAATATAAAGGAAAAGGGAAAAGAAGGTTTCTCTATTTGGAAATGCCGAAATCATGGTATTGGTGGATGTGGAGGTTGGAACCCATCATACTCCCAATAGGCCATCAAATTGTGCTTCAAGCAGTGCAATTTGTGTTCGAGCTGACTGAGGCGATCATCCAAATTGGTTGAAGATTATTGGTGGCTACCTGTTTCAACTGGGGGAGCCTGACTTTATGCTACTGTTCTTATAGTGGAAAAAGTAGTAGGGTCCAAATTTGTGAACATTATGTGGCCACGACTAAGACCCACAATTCCCATCCTGTTCAAACAATCTAAATCCAATGGTTCTATACCATAAACCACATTCATGTCAGTGTTATCAAGATCTAATAATTCCAAATTAATGGCCAATTGTGTAATATAGGAACTGAGAATCAAAGGTTTAGATTTCTTCTTTAACACTGATTGGAATTGTGTTAAAAAAACATAAACCCAAATTGACAAGAATATGCCTATCCATACACCACAAAAAGTAAATTCCACCTTGGTCAATGTCCCTGCAGCATCCTTACGACCTCAAAAATTGTATGCCAAAAGTCGATGTATGATTTTAAAAATGGGATTTCTAAAAATTGAACTCTTAGAAATACTAGCATTATAGGGATTAGGATCAATAAACCACTAACTCCACAATTATGATGCATTAAAGTCCTCATGATAGTCACATCTAGAATTGATAAATAGTTTATTTTAATTTCAGTAGTTGACATAAATCCCATAACTACATTAAACTCAACCACCGATAAAGCAAATTCTTTCTCCATCAACCGAAATTCTACAATTCCTTCCGTAAAGACATCAAATTTTTCTTCAGAATTAAATTGAAATGTACTATATAATTCCCTTGCCAATTCAACAAAAGTAGGACAAGCTATTCTAGTAAATAGGATGCATCATTTGCGTAAAGGAATTATAGACTTGTAATGCTTTAAGCGTATCGAAAAAGAATAGACTTACAAGGGTAGATTTTTCTTTGACTTAGTTTCTGGAAACGTTTTGTATCTTTCGGAAGCCTAAAAGATGTGAATTTACCACTTCGTGTGTTCCATTGGCTTCAGTTTTCGACTTTTTTTCCTCTCCTTGTTCTATTGCAAGTAGACGGCCCTGAGGTTGCAACTAGGTTAGTTGGTGTTGTCTGGGTGAGTTCTACCATGATTGAGCTAGGTTGCATTGGAGAGGAAAGATCCACAAAAGATGTGATTAGTGTAGCCAACCTTCGTGACTCACTTTTTCTCCTTGGCATTGTTTTAACTTCGTGAAATGCAGACCTGTAATTGCAAAAGAAGAGAAACAAAACCAGTAAAATCACAAGTTAGGGCTGGGTGGATTTTTATGAATGAAAAATTCAAAGATGGGTGTTATGTGGAATGGTTGTTGTAGTGTGCATGAGATTGGTAATGATGTGTGAAATTTGCAGTGAAAAATGATAGTGAGAAAAGCTAAGTGAAAGAAGAAGAGGGAAAAGATAGGGGGGAGAAGAAGGGTTTTTTTTTTCATTTTTTTAAATTCTTATTAAACGATAAAAATTTAAATTTGCAGAATTGAGAATATTGAATTAAATTCCTAACTAAAATGAAATAAACCTAATAAAAATGAAAATAAAAACTACTGAAAAATAAAAAAGCATAAACAAACCTGGTTTTCCCAAATGTGCTTTTTTAAAGTCTTTAGCTGGACATGCTTTTTTACTTACCTGATTAGAAATAGGTTAGGGGTACCATCTCTATTTCTTCCACTCGCTTAACCAAAAAGTTCTTATAATATGGCTTCAGCTAGTGTCTGTTAACTTTAAATATTTTAGAAGTATCTAAACTTCGAATTTCTACCGCACCATGAGAACAAATGTTAGTAACAATAAACAGTCCAAGCCAACAAGATCATAATTTTCCTAGAAATAACTTAAGCTTCGAATGATAAAGAAGAACTTTTTGTTCGATTGAAAATTGTTTCCTAGAAATCATTTTATCATGAAAAGCTTTAGTTTTTTCCTTATAGGTTTTGCATTTTCATACACTTCATTATAAATCTCTTCTAATTCTTGCAATTGCAATTTTCTATTGTAAGTAACTTCTACCTTATCCATGTTCAACTGCTTCATAACCCAATAAGCTATATATTCTATTTCCACAAGTAAATAATAAGGCTTACCAAAAACTAACATGTATGGTGACGTGCTTATCGAAGTTTTGTACACAATTCAGTACGCCAATAAGGCATCATCCAATTGTAAGCTCCAATCTTTTCTATTCAGATTCACCACTTTTTCTAATATGGATTTGATCTCCCTGTTGGACACTTCAACTTGTCCACTTGTTTGTGGATGATATGCTGTGGAAATTCGATGGGTGATACCACATCTCTTCATCAAAGCCTCAAAAATCTTATTACAAAATGGGTTCCTCGATCGTTAATGATAGCTCGAGGCAATCTGAACATGACAAAATGTTAGATTTAACAAAATCTATAACAGTTTTAACATCGTCAGATAAAGTAGCCTTAGCTTCAACCTGTTTCGAAAACATAATCCACAACTAGTAAAATGTAATTCTTACCAAAGGAAGAAGGAAAAGGACCTATAAAGTCTATTCCCCAAACATCAAAAATCTCACATACCAAGATGTTCATGAGTGGCATTTGATTTCTCAATCCCAGGTTACCAATTTTTTGACAACAATTATAATACTTGCAAAACATGTAAGAGTCATAAAATAACTTAGGCCAAAATAGTCCATATTTTAAAATTTTTCGTGCAGTTCTTTTGGGACCAAAATGTCCCCCAAACATAGATGAATGACAAAAATATAAAATGGAAGGAATTTCATCATTTATAACACATCTTCTAATAATCTGATCGGAACAAAATTTCAAAAGATGAGGTTCATCTCAAATGTAATATTTAGCCTCTCGCTTAATTTTATCTCTTTCAGCTCTAGATAAATCACTAGGTAAAGACTTAGTCACCAAAAAGTTTACTATGTTTGCATACCATGAAATTACCTGTTGAATTGCGAAGAGACTCTCATCTATAAATTTGTTATGAAGAACATCTGATGCAGTACTCAAAGTGATCCTGCTTAGATAATTGGCCACTAAATTTTTAGCTCCTTTCTTGTCACGAATTTTTTAATCGAATTTTTGAAGAAGTAAAATCCATCGAATCAATCTCGGCTTGGCTTCTTTGTCCCCAATAGATATGACCAAAACTTCTCCAATCTAAAGACTACCGCTAAAAACTCCATCTCCGTCGTAGAATAATTTTTCTTGGCATTATTAAGTGTCATGGATGCATAATAAATAACATAAGGTACCTTCTCCACTTTTTGACCCAACACAACATCAACTGCATAATCCGAAGCATCGCACATCAACTCGAATGGCATGTCCCATTTTGATGTCTAAATAATTAGAGCCATAGTGAGTCGTTCTTTGAGTTCATCAAACGCACTTTTGCATGGCTCATCAAAATCATACTTCACGTCTTTTTGGAGTAGTCTACATATAGGTTGTGCTATTTTAGAGAAGTCCTTGATAAATCATCGATAAAATCCTACGTGACCAACAAAAGAATGAACTTTCCGCACAGTCGCAGG
Organism: Erythroxylum areolatum; assembly: GCA_024520975.1. Lineage (NCBI taxonomy): Eukaryota > Viridiplantae > Streptophyta > Magnoliopsida > Malpighiales > Erythroxylaceae > Erythroxylum > Erythroxylum areolatum. The sequence continues at coordinate 61,591,497 of JANIJH010000006.1, read as the reverse complement.
GTAAGACAAAGATCAAATAACATCTATCTTAGCCTTATCGACTTCAATTCCCTTAGCAAAGACATTATGACCCAAAATTATGCCTTGATCAACCATGAAATGACATTTTTTATAATTTAAAACCAAATTAGTTTCAATGCAATGTTTAACCATTTTTCCAAGGTTGATAATGCATGTTTCAAAAGATTCTCCATAGACTGTGAAATCATCCATAAATATTTCCATGTAATTTTTTGCAAGATTAGAGAAAATACTTACCCTACACCTTCGAAATGTCACGGGTGCATTATATAATCCAAATGACATTCTTCGATAAGCAAAAGTGTCGAATGGACATGTGAAGGTTGTTTTCTCTTGATCCTTGGGTGCTACCAAAATCTGGTGGTATCCTGAGTAGCCATCTAAACAATAATAGTGGGATTTACCTGCAAGTCTTTCAAGCATTTGATCAATAAATGGAAGCGGAAAATGATCTTTTCTAGTAATCGAATTAAGCTTCCTATAATCTATGTAGACTCTTCAACCATTTTGAATACTAGTTGGCATTAACTCACCATTGCTATTTTCAACCACAATTACCCCAGTTTTCTTCAGAACTACCTGGACTGGACTTACCCATTTGTATCCGAAATTGGATAGATAATGCTAGTGTTAAGAAGCTTCAAAATTTCTTTCTTCACCACTTCCATCATGGGTGGATTTAGATGACATTGGGGTTGCCTCACCTCCTTCGCTTCATCTTCCATCAAAATTCGGTGCATGCAAATAGTGGGACTAATACCCTTCAAATCAGCCATTGTCCAATCGAAAGCTTCTTTATTCTCCTTTAACACGTTAATTAGCTAGCTTTCCTACAAAACCGTAAGTTGATTAGAGATAATAAGAGGCAATGTTTCTTGCTCACCTAAAAAGATGTACTTAAAATGACTAGGCAAGCTCTTAAACTCCAACTTTGGTGGCTAGACTAATGACGGAAACAACTTGTCATTACTTCTGGACATTTCCACGTATAGTAGCTGCTGGAGCAATGTTTTGGTGTCCTCCATTTTGTACATTAACATCACCACTTGATTGCTGGACAATACCGATTCATTTCTTCCTTGCCACCGTGATGTTCATCTTTGTCCTTCAAAATCTAATTTTCCTACACCCATGTGTCAATAAAATCTACAGAAACAATAGGTTGTTCATCACTCGAAATTTTAATCGTATTGTATATATTGAACTTAATTAATTTGCCATCAAATTCCATTGTTAAAGATCCATCATGAACATCAATTTTCGTTATAGTAGTTTTCAAGAACAACCTTCCAAATAAAATTGGACTGGAAGAAAATGTATCATCGGTACCCATCTGCAAAATATAAAAATCAACTGAAAAAAGCATATTCCCTACTTGAACCAAAATGTCTTCTAACACACCCTTCGGATAAGCATTTGAGCGATCTGCTAATTGAATCACTACATTAGCTTCTTTAAAAGGTCCCACATTTAACGATTTATAAACATCATATGGAATAAAATTTATAGATGCACCTAAATCTAACATAACCTTTTCAATTCGCAAATCGCCAATTTCACATGTGATAGTAAACATACCTGGGTCTTAACATTTGGGTAAAAGTTTCTTCTTTTGCAAAATCACTGAAACATTCTCCCCTAATTACACTTTCTCATTAAATTTTAATTTTTTCTTTAAAGTGCAAATTTCCTTAAGGAATATTGCATACTGTGGAATCTGTTTAATTGTATCAAGTAGAGGAGTATTTACGTGAATCCCCATATAGCTTGTAAGTATCTGTATGACCACTATAGTACGCGTGCCTTATAAAGGTGTCTTCATTCTTGTTTGGGAGGTGGATTGGATAATTAGATGAATCATAGTATTTCATATGAAAGATGCTTAGCAAAAAGTCCCTCATATTTCCTTCTCTTGCTCTTCCTTCTTTGCTTTGGCAAATCGACTCGGAAAAAGGGGCGGAACCACCATATTCTGCAAATTATTTTGCATCATTTCTAGTTGTAAAGGTGCCTTTTGTGTTATTTCTTCTTCTACCTCTCTTCTGGAATTTTTCAGAAGCGATTCTTGCATTTCCTTACCACTTTGCAATGTGATAGCCTTCGTACTTTATTTGGGATTGATCTCCGATTGTGCTGAAAATTTTTCAGAATTTTGTTAGTCCAATCTATTTATGGTAATTTCCATTTGGATTATTTAATTTTCAATATTTCTTTCTTGATTTTTAATATTTCATATATTTGCTTCAGTATTCCACTTAAACATCAAAGTATTAGTGGCCAAAGATTGAACTATACCTTCCAAAGAGGGCTTACCTTCGGAATTGGATGTTGTATTTTCATGTAGCCGAGGCATATATAGGTGTCTATATTACTAGAAATTTGTGGTTGTTTGCTGCCCTTGAGGATTTTCATAACGCAAATTTGGGTGATCACGTCATCGCAAATTTTAGGTGTTAAAAAATGATACTTCCTTTGATTCGGTCCAGCAAAACTTCCCATGGCATTCACATGTTCTACATTTTCATCTTGCAAAACCAGGCATGCATCAGTGGAATGTCTTAACATTGAACATATTCCACATACCTTTGTTTCTTCTTTATTCGTAACCACAATTTGTCACACCAAAAAAGTAAGGTCATCCAATCTTTTCTCCAATGTGATCATATTCACTTCATTCACGATTTTTGTTTCATGCCAAGTATGTATTCCGAATTGGTGGGCATTGGAAGTCATATTCGCGATCAATTCCCTTGCTGCCATCGGTGTTTTGTCAACTAAGGCACCACTGCTTGTAGTGTCAATCATACTCCTATTCAAAATCAAAAGACCTTCATAAAAATATTGAATCAATAGCTAGACAGTTATTTGGTGGTGTGGATAGCTAGCGCAAAGATTCTTGAATCTTTCCCAATATTTGTAGAGTGTTTCTCCCGTATGTTGTTGAATTCCACATATTTCCTTCCGATTGTTAGCTGCTCTTGGTACTGAAAATATTTCTCGAAGAAGAGCCTCTTCATTTTAGCCCATGTTTACACGTTTTCTCCAGTTGAATAGTACAACTAATATTGAGCATCATCCTTAAGAGAAAATGGGAAGGCTCTTAGCTTAATCTGCTCTTCTGTCACATTCGTTTGCTTCATTCCTAAACAAACCATGTCAAATTCCTTCAAGTGTTTGTATAGATCTTCTCTCGGTAAACACTTGAAAATAGGTAATAAATAAATCAACCCAGATTTTAATTCAAAAGTATTGTTATCACCTAAATTTGGAAAGTTAACGTAGTGGGGCTGTTGAGCGTCTGTGGGTGTGGCTAGCTCATGAAGGGTTCGGTTTGTTACCATCCATTCCATTTTCTGCATTTGTTGCTGCTGTTTTGTCTATTTTCGTAGCCTTTTGGTTGTCCTCTCAATCTCTGAATCAAATAACAATTGTGTTGTTTTGTCCACTCGTGTAACATACATATATCGTTAAGAAATTCCCTAGCAACGACACCAAAATGTTATACTATTGTCGCTTGTAACTAAATTAAAAAAGAAACCAACTTCTGTCAATACAAATTAATGTAGTAGTGGAAAGTGGGTATCGTTCCCACGAGAAATTTTAATGGTAAAAGGTTTACGAATTTAAAGCTAAATCAAAGTAAAAAAGGGGGTTGGCTTTAATTTATAGCAATTAAGAAAAGAATGAAAAATTGAAAATCAACTAAAGTAATTGGATATGAAAATTTAATAGACAAACCTTGGTTTTGAGTCACTGATGTTATCACACTAAAATGGATCCTTGATATAAAATTCAATTCATTAATAAACACTCATTGGTTGATGCTTTCTCTTAAGTGTAAATGAATAGAAACATGTATTCTATGCATTCTTATTAATCAACAACTTAAATACGATCGTAATCAATTGAGTAATAGCTTAAGAACTAAGAAACCAATAAATAAGATAACACATGTACAACATGCATTTAACCAAGATAAGTATCTTCTTAGAATTTCCCACTCTAACATAAAGAAGGTAATCATAATTGCTAATTGTGATTAACAAAACTGAATGTCATATTTTATTAATCTAGTTATTAAACAAATCAATCCCTAGTTGCACACCTAGAAATCAACCAATTCAATTAAAAAAAGTAATTCAGAAGACACTCATTGTTCATCAACAAAACAAATTTTATTGGAACATCTCACAAATAATAGATGATAATGTGGTACTCCTTAACCAAGAAAAGAGATTTAGCTATTCATAATGAAATTGAAAATCAAAGAAATAACAAAACATAAAGTCTCCATCCTTGGTCTTTCTCTAAAGAATTCGAAAATACTTAAACGAAAATTGCAGTCACTGAACTGAAGGAAAAGCTGCAAAAATTCTAAAGCTATTCTAACCCTAAAAGCTACGTGCACAGTAACGTTTCTCCCCTTTGATGCTTTTCGATCCTTTCCTTTTTCCATGATCTTCAGTAGATCACACCTCCCACATATTCAGGTTGCAAACCTTTACCAATATGATCTTCTAAGATATTGAAAATCTCAAGCAAATCATATTTGAATTTGAAAATAGATTTTGCAGATGGTTTTCATCCTTGCACGTGCCCATGCTTAGTCGATGAATTTTCTGTCAGTTTATAATTTTAACTTATCTTTACTTTCCTTACCTTTTTTTGGTTTAATTTCATCTATCAAGTGTTGAAAATTATCTGAAAACAATTAAAAAGCAAATCCATCAATTTTGAATAATAATTTCAACACATGAGAGAGATTTATATACCAAATAAGTGTAAAATAACAACTTAACAAAAATAATGAAACAAACAACTACAGCCTACCTGTATATGTATACAATATTTAATTCATTAACTTCATAAAAAATTAAGTGCATTAGTAAGACCAAATGACATAGTTAATTAGTCATATGAATCCAAATTAGATTCATTGTTTCAGATTACACAAGCAATTTTCCTATTTGTAGTAATTATACAAATTAAAAAAGTAGCATTGTAGTAATTATACAAGCACTCCCATAATTCATATGTAATCTCTTTATACTTTAAATAACCTAAAACATTCGTTATAAACAAAAACTAACCATTTAATGGCTTGGACAGTAGCATTGGTTAATTAATTCTATTACAAACTTGTGGTACATGTTATTAAAAGATCAATACAAGGAAACACAAAGGAATAAAGTGTATTGAACCTTGAATCATTCAAAAAATACAAAAAATTAAAATATATTATGAAATATTAACAAAGACATAAATTATTGGAACCTCAACCTGGTGAGTCACGGGTCCGACGTCCTACATGACATCTGAACGCGCATCCTACGAGGGAGGAACTTCTCACCACAGAAGAAAACTCAAATCAAACTTATTTCACTTACTCCCGAATGGATCTTGAAAAATTTACCCTAATCTCCCTTAATAAAATTGATCTGCTTAGGGCCCAAAATTAAATCCGATTCCTAAGCTAAAATGAAATTTCATGTTTCTATAATAATGAGAAC
>JANIJH010000006.1:61558053-61577768 GCA_024520975.1 Erythroxylum areolatum | reverse complement strand
TGGATTTCTCTTCTTTTTCTTCTTCTTTCTTCTTCCTTTCAAATTTCCTACGATTCCTCTTCTTCTCTTCTTCTATTTTCACGTTTTCTTCCTCCTTTCCTTGTTCCTACGACACTTCTCCTCTTCTTCTAATTTAAAAACATTTAACCCATTTTCTTCCAATTATGTCCTTCACTTACAAGGACTTTTTCAATATGCCCGTATTTGTCTTATATATCTCTATTCTTTCAACCCACCTAATACCACCTAATATAATTCTAACACTTCATTCTAAATTCTCATTTGCATTCAATACATCATTCATCCTTGCTAAATTTAAAGACTCAACAAAAAAAGCAATTAAAACAAAATAAAGAATAAATAAATAACTAAGTAAATAAATAAATAAATAAAAAATTTTCGAGGCCAAACACTTAAACTTAATTTTTATAAAAATTCATAATTAATAATTGTTCTTAATAAATTTAAATTCCAACAGCCCTTTCATAGAACTCTGAGAAGCAACTTGTTCCAAACATTTCCCATAATTTGAATCAAACCATGAATTGGAAGTGACAAGCTCTTCAAAGTTAGTACTTTTCATCGTTACTCGTAAAGTCTAGATGGTGTCTAACTCTAGCAACCTAGGAATGGTAATGAAATGGGTCGCGCCTAAATTTTTTATTTTTAAGAAAAAAATCAAAACAACATCGATTTGCTTACCAAACTCAGACAACTCGAGTCCGAGTCTAAATCCGAGCTCAAACTTGTCCTAAATTTTTATCTTTTAAGAAAAAACAAAATGATGCCAACCGTTAACTTCGGGTTAAGCCCAAGCCTTTTTATCATCCCTATAGCAACCCTTATAAGTGGACCCAACCTGCATGCCTTCTTATCCAATACAGGTCTCATCTTTCGAAGGCATGGCCTGGAAAGATGATTTATGGAGCCCGTTAAAAATCACGTACTCGATCTTATCAATCTTCATACAATAGAATTACTACTCGTCGCCAACTGTATTGAAGCTTTTAGGACAAACGGTTGAGTTATGAGTAGGCTTAATTACCGTTGAAGTGTAATTGTATGTAAACAGGGGAAAGTCCCTTTCTTAATGCTCTAATTTCAAAGTCAACTTCTTATGGTTTTCTCAACTCGAAAACATGAAATTGGCATGCCTTCTAGTCGGTGTATTATTTCCCTACGATTTGTGAAGGAAACTTTAACCGTAATTTTTTATTCTTTTAATTTTGTAAAAATATGTTTGATTAAGTTTATACTTTTTGTTTTGATTTCTTCTAATTTTCAAATTTTATGAAAATCATAAAAATTGAATTTTATTTTTATCTATTTTTCTCATATAATCTAATTTATTATTACCTAAATATATATTATTTAATTATTCAATATTAATTAATAATAAGAATAATGGCTAATATAATTTTATTATTCAATTTATTTTATTTTTATAACTAATTTTAAATTAAAAATATTTTTGTTTCAAATTTATAATTATTTACTAAATATACTTTAAATTTATTTGAAATATTTTATTAAATAATTTTTTATTGTCCACTATTTAATTATAAATAGTAAGATTAGTGTTAATAATCAAAATATATTAATAAATAAATATTATTTTACAAAAAAGTTAACATTTTTAATACAATTATTTATTAAATAAAATATATTGAAATTTATTAATAATATATATATATATAAAAGAGGTAATCTGACCAAAGACGCCATAAGTATTCGAAGTTTAGGATACCCAAACCAAAACGGTCAATCAACTTCACATTATCTCTATCCCATCAATTAATTTTTGGTTTAATACAGGAAATAAGGCTTAGAAAGTGCCATGTTTAAATGTTGACATCACGTCAATCCCAACAATTAATCGAACCAAACACCCCGTAAGTGTTTGTTGTTGCTAGGATTGGTAAGAGCCTGACGTAGATGCTGCTTAACGTAACACGTGGCACAGGCACATCCATGCCTTTCTACGTGAAGCAGCCATAATATTTAAAGCTTTTTAATATGTAGAGTAATATATTTGTGTTTGACGCAGATGGGCAGTTAGGATCAACCATAATATGCTATTTCCTCAAAACAACCAAGTCAATGTTTATTTTCAAAACTTATTAGTTTCAAATTGCAGTGGTTAGTGCATCAACTTACAAATCTTTTATAGTTGCAGTCACCCAACTGGATCTCTTTTAATAATTTAAAGTTTAATTTGAATCTATAACAATTAGTTGAAAAAGCATAAAACTTTATGGTATGTACTAATTTTATGTTACCAATTTCTCACAGTTGAAAAAAAAAACGGAAATTCTTCGTTTTACTCTTGGAAGCGAGAAAATAGGTGCATAGTCGCTTAGAAAAAGTAAACCGTAAATTCTTATTATTGCAATAAAACAAAATGTAATCCTTGAAAATCACAGCAAAGACACGAAAGAAGTACGCTTCATCTACTTCATCTGACCATTTAACGAACGAATCGAGACGTGTAGTTTAGTTTAACTTCTATTGTGCGTTTGTAATAAAGTATATTTTGTGAACTTCAACAAGCTATAGTGGCATCTGACAGAAGTTCACTTTTTCCTTTACGAAATCCTTTTGATCAAAAGACTTGATGTTTTAGACCAATGACTAGCATATGATTCCTCCAAATGGGTGCTTCTCAGTTTCTCCAACTACTAACATCCCAAGATAGTGGAATCTTGGAGGCTTGCTCATCAGGTACCTTTTTCTTTCAGGTTCTCTGTTCAACCCAGCTTAGAAAATCTATTATCTTGCATGCCCGTCCATTAAGATCTTGAATTTGCCTGTTTTATTGGTAAAACTTGGATCTTTTCTTGGTTATCTTCGTTGTTTTTATTTTACTTCGATTCAGTTCATCACCAAAAAGGGTAAGAGCTTTGTTCAGCTTGCTAGGGACTAATATGTATCATGAGTGTTCCCTTACAACTCTATTTGCAGATTGATTTGTTGCCTTCATGATGACATATTGGAAGTGCTGATTATGCTTCCTTAGAGAAGCGTGTAGTTTTTATACGTTGGAAATTCGTGATTATATCTCTTGATTAAACCTTAAAGACGCGGGATATTCTTGTTTTGCAGGTCGGTGGGAGAATGCACTTCTGAGTCTGGATTCTTTGTTGGGAATACACGGTTGTTGAAATACAGAGCGTATAACACGGTTGTTGAAACACAGAGCGTATAATTAGCAGTTTTTTCTCTTTCAGTGGACCATCTCATATAATTTGGTAACTTTCCACATTCAGAAGAGCCTATAAAAGCTTATCTGATATAAGGAATTTAGTTTGTGTCAGTTTGTCAATGTCAGAAAAGAGCAAGCTTCCCTCAAGGCTTCTTTTCTGCTTGTTTTCCGTTTCTATGTTCCTGTTGATCCTTTCTTCTATCTTCCTTGTCCAATTTGGAAGCACTTCCATACCCAGCTTAGTTTTAACGCAAATTCTTGTTAATAACACATCCATGTACTGTAGTCCCAGTGTCAAAAGTGAACCTTCCAAACTTCCTTCGATCCCTTCCAAGCCAATCACAGAGGTGGATTGTCCAAGTCTCAAAATGGTTGCTTCTGGACAGGACAGAAAGAAAATCTGTGACTCCGGGGAGGCTGTGTTAAGAGTGTACATGTACGACTTGCCTCCTGAATTTCATTTTGGGTTATTGGGTTGGAAGTGGAAAGAAAATCAGACATGGCCAGGAGTTGACAATATCCCACCATACCCTGGTGGTTTAAATTTACAACACAGTATTGAGTACTGGCTGACTCTTGATCTTCTAGCATCCAACTCTGAAAGTGTAGTCAGACCCTGCAGTGTTGTTAGAGTACAGAATTCTAGTCAAGCAGATGTCATATTTGTGCCATTTTTCTCATCTCTGAGCTACAATAGGTTTTCTAAGCTTCGCGGGAAAGAAAAGATTAGCCTTAACTTGATGTTGCAGAATAAATTGGTCCAGTTCTTGATGGCTCGGGACGAATGGAAGCAGTTTAAAGGGAAGGATCATCTGATCATAGCTCATCATCCAAATAGCATGTTGAAAGTAAGAAAAAAGCTTGGTTCTGCTATGTTTGTGCTTGCAGATTTTGGGAGATACCATACTGAAACTGCAAATCTTGAGAAGGACATAATTGCTCCATACAAGCATGTTGTGCGAACCACTCCAAGTGAACAATCAGCTCAGTTTAACCAGCGTCCTACATTGATCTATTTCCAGGGAGCAATATATAGAAAAGCTGTAAGTTTATCTGGGTTCATCATTCTAAAATAAACCAGGGATCTACATATATAACTGGACCTTTTACTGTGGAATTGTATTCCATCTAGAAAATCAGACAACTAAAAACGATCATCGGTAGTGGCTCAAATTATTTAGCTGTAATTCTCAAGCCAAATTTTGCTTTCTAATTGCTGGTGAAAGCTGTAATCAGATTCTCCTAGCAGAAAGATAACTAGAACAGTTGACACTGAATACTGTAAACTATTAAGTTTAATGGTTTTAAGTATAGTATTTTAACTTTAAATTTTTTTAAAAACAACTAAAATGGTTGTTTATGTGTTGTTATAACAATTAATTAATATATGCCATATTTCTCTGTAATAAATTAAAATTTTGGAAGTTTCAAACTGACACTCGGTCGAGAGGATTTTAAAAGATTTTCTATTTTAACATTCTGAGACTACTGTACTAATCGTTAGTATTTGGAAACCATTTAAAGACCATACTGTTCTTAATAGCAGTAAAGACAATATTATTCAACGAGATTTGTTACATCTGACGCATTGGATTGATCGCCGTGGGATGATGGGAAAAACAGTCAACATTTCATTCCCCATACTTGCAATTCTCTCATTGTAGATGTCCTAGTGTTTCTTGAAGATAATTAACTATGCTCATTTGGTTCTTTTTGGACATGATTTGTCATGTAGCCTTCTGTATCTTCATGGAATACGTCTGTGGAAGAACTTTGAAAAGTTTGTTTGACATACTGCATTTCACAATATGCCAATGAAGCTGAACTTCTACTTGAAATTTTTCTGTAGGGAGGAGCTATCCGACAAGAATTATATTACCTTCTAAAAGATGAGAACGATGTTCACTTTACATTTGGAAGTGTTCAAGGCCATGGGATCAACAGTGCAGGCAAAGGGATGGCCTCATCCAAATTCTGCCTAAATATCGCTGGTGATACCCCTTCTTCAAACCGCCTATTTGATGCCATTGTCAGTCATTGTGTTCCTGTCATAATCAGCGACAACATTGAGCTACCTTTTGAAGATGTCCTAGACTACTCTGAATTCTGTGTCTTTGTTCGTGCATCTGATGCTGTAAAGAAAGGATACCTTCTGAATCTTCTTCGTGGAATCAAGAGGGACAAGTGGACCAAGATGTGGGAAAGATTAAAAGAAATTAGTCCACATTTCGAATATCAATATCCATCGCAATCTGGTGATGCTGTGGATATGATGTGGAGATCTGTATACCATAAGACATCTCTGGTACGGTTAAACATCAACAGGAAGAACAGATATCATCGAGCTGAGGCATTTCTGAAAGGAAATTGAAATGAGAAGTACATTCAAAGGTGAAGAAAAAATTAGTCCTTCTTTTAGTAAATATAACATTCAGCTAGTTTCTACAGAAAATAAGCTTGATTTGTTTGGGATCTCTGGGAGGTTTCAGTTCTCATACTGTTTATTGTTCTTGTTTATTTGTAAATAATGCCATAATCTCAGAGAACCTTCATTTGAAAAGGTTCTCGCTAGATGTCAATGCATTGAAATATCTTCAAGTCATAATTTGAGTTCTGGAAATTGTGCGACACATCTCTACAGTCAGAATCGGAGAAGGAACAGCAGAATTGAGTTAATTGTCGAGAGGAAAAGAGGGGTAAGAGAACAGAACACCTTTCAGCCTGTGGTTCCTGATATAGATGTTACAAACATGTATGCGACCACTACAACTTCTTTATATGATAAGAGAGCCTGTTACGTCCTGACTAGCATTTATCTTTGGATGCACAGGGGAGCTTCAGTTGCTATAAGAACGCTGCTTCAAATGTATCCTTGTGACATGCATTAACTAGACTTGCATACAAAATTGCATATACGTTCTCTTTGTAGGGGTAAAAGAATAGGAAAAGCACTATATTTTCTTTGTATGGAGAGCCAGCATCATCATCTACAGGTGTTTACCTTAATAAAAACCACTGGACTAAAACAAAAAGAAAATAATGGAAACAACCAAATTGAGGAATTATCGAGGTAGCATATACTAGCAACCATATCATGCCTCCCTTTTGCATCAGTTACAGGCTCAAGCCATCACTTGCTTTCCTGTGCAAGCTCTCCTGTTGTTAACATCTGTTGTGAATAGGGTTTGATCCTTTTCCAATTGTTCGTTTGTTTGATTGAATGAGATCATACATCATTGAAGGTGCAGGAGCTAAGCCGACATTTGCATGCAATTCCTCCATAGCAACAGGCTTTAGCATACGTGAGTTTCGAGCCAATGCCAATATCCTGTGATCCCATCTCAAAGCGAGTTCTATGCTGGTGAGGCCAGAAACCTTCTGCGGCTGAAGAACTAAAATCCCAATACAAAGAACAACCATCCCTCTATAAAACCAGAAGGCCATGTTTGTACGTATTCTTTAAAGGAAGAGGGGAAAGAGCTCTTGTGTGAATAGCGATGATGGCAGATAAGTAATGTTTCTGATACTACAATCTTCTCTATAGCTGAAGGCTTATATATGTAGGATTAGGTATGGCGGTTTATCTTTTGTGGGATTCGTAAGACTAAAGCCTGTAAAGCATAAAGAGGGCCCAGAACATGTAGGGAACTCGTAGATTCACTTCAATGATTAGCCTTCCATAGAAGCAATATTTATAAGGCTGTTTTAGAAGACTCTGACAGGTTTGAACGAAAAGTTGTAGTTGGAACAATATCCTTGGGAAGACAAGTATCTTGTCATTTTGAGTTTCCCCTACACTTCCATATCATTTGCCTTGCGCTTTTTCGCCAAACCAAGACCAAACATGGCCCCAGTTCCAATTCCCAACCAATCTCCTCATCCGACCAACTGGGAATATACATCCCCTGTTCTTGTACTTCCTCTAGATCTTCAAACTTATGTCTTCCCCTTATGCCTCAAAAATCAATGTAGCCCCACTTTAATTTCCCAGCTTAAATGAAGCAGGGTGATAAGAGATCAACAATGTCATCCTAAGATTCCAGCAAGATTAATATAATAGACAACATTCGAATTATAAAAACCATTAAAGAGTTAATACTACATCTCAATTCCCTTAAGATTCAAATTAGCTTAACCACAAAAGTTACAATGAGAGAGTTTAAAAATCAATACCAGTTTGGTATAGTGATAAGAATGTAAATAATATGTTTTTAGTTAAGTGGATTGATTATCCGCTAAAGGAAAAGGCAGGAGGAAGCCACATGTTACTGTTGGATAGCTACAGTGGGAAGAAAGCCATGAAAAGTAGAGAGGGTGAGAGGAGCAGCAACCAGCAAGCCTCTCCAAAAAAAAAATAAAAAACAAAAAACACCTAAGCACTTGCTTTATTGAAATGCCAACTTTAGACTTCCAAGCTCTTCTCTCCATACACCAAAAATCACAAGCTTGGTTCCTTGTGCTAAATGGATTTCCTTTATGCTTTTCTTCGGATTGCCCAAACCTGAGCTCTCTCCATTCAAAGTTTTAAAAGAAACGACCAATCCATCCTGAATTAGCTTCTAGAATTGGGCGTAGCCTCACTCTCTCCAGCTTTTTCCCATAAATGAAGACCATGCCTGCCTACCAATGCAGTTTATATATGATCAACTATATAGACAAATGTTGTTACCATCTTTTTTTTCTTTTCTGGGGATGTCAAAATGTTATAATCCTGCTGGAACATAAAATTCACAAAGTTTACAACACTTGTAATATTTGGAATATTCCTGATATGGAGCATATGAGAAGAATTGTAAGAGATGAATAAGGAAAAGAATAGGAAAGATAGGAAAGCATCAAATATGTTTAGAAGGATAGTCTGTGGACTGGTCAATACTTAAATGACGTGGCTCTCTCTTTTGAGCACACCATCCTAAAGCAAAAGACATTAAAAAAGGAAATTCTATTAGCTTGACCGGTTGCTTTGGAAAAACCCATCTCTTCGATCTTACATTCAGTCTTCTCAAAAAATCCCTTCTTTTAAGTTTCTTCTTGCACTCAGCAGAGGAAAGGCATATCAATCCCAGGGTGGGATGCATGTGTTCCAGATTAATAATGTTATACAATTAAAAGCCTCGAGTGAACAAGAACTAGAATCGAACACTCCTATGGAGATACGTATAGACGCCCCTTTCCAGCAGAAGGATAATATAAGTTGGGACAAGTGCATCACTACAAGTACAAGCATTTCCTTTTCCAGGTACTAACATTTGAATATGCTTTTGTCCCACAACGCTGCCCATCACAACGTCTAATGTTTCGATTACGATGGATATATATGTAACAGATATGCTTCTCAAATTGGTACCAAAAGAAGCACAACAATTTAGAAATGAAAAGAATAAAAAGCAAAGCTCGTTACATCGTAAAAATTTCAAGAAGGAAATTCCACTGAGTAGATCATCTTTTGGGATAAATAAAAAAGCACTTATCCATAGACAGGTGAATCGATCCGAAATTCAAATGATTCGCTTCAATTTATTGCAACTTCGGACAATGGATTAATATGACAACCATAGGAGGAAGTCTTTGTTACAAAATCAGGGTGAGGATCCGTTCTCGTGTGTAGCTAAATACGAACAAAATCCTTTTTTGTCTAATTTTTTTTAATATTAAGATCACTTAAATTTTATAATATGATTAATGTATAACCATAATAAAGATATAATACCGTATCATGTGACTTGATTTTTTTTATCGTTAATTTTTAACATTTGTTTATTTTAACCATCGTAATGGTATACGCGCTTGACCTCTAACATTATCTTGAGAGAATGCTACAAGTAGTATAAAGAAGATTAGGTAAGAAGTATTAACTTCTTTAGAACCTAGGCTTATAGTTTGGATCTTTTAGTAATCCAATTAAAATATAATTCTACTTTCAGTTAAACTTTAATTATAATTATAATTATAATTAATTATAATTAAATAACAATTGACTCAAAAAAATTCAATATCTTATATTGGTCTTTATTTAAATATCTTATGTTTAATTTCAAATTTTATCAAAATTTGCAAAAAAAATCGAAGTTAATTAAAATACTTTTTTCTCTCTTTAATTATTCTTTGTGTGTGATTCATTAGATTCTTAAATATGTTGGTAATAGATATAAATTATAACGCTAAATCATATTTATAATTAGAAAATTTAAACTCTTTTAATTTATCTTTAATTATCTAATTAAAAGGTTATATTCATAAACCAAGATTGACGTTTAACAATGTTTAATAACCACCTAAATATTAGGAATGTCAAAGTAGTTTTAATTAACCTTTTCATGCATAAATTTTCATATAATTCAATCATTTTAACACAATGTTTTAGTTAGATACCGAACATAATATTAATGTATACTTTATTTAAATTCATATATTAGTTCTCCACCATTAGTAAGTAATTCAATTGATGATATTTTAAAGTTATTTTAAAATTGTTATATCATTTTAGTCAAGGATTTTTTGAAAAAATACTAATCAAGAATAATGAAATATTCTTCATAATTACTTTAAAGTAATGAATCATATATTGATCAAACAATTACCTCCAAGTAGTTCATATTATATTCAATAACTATTGATTGAGCTACCTTTGACTAACATAGCTCATAATTAGTATCAAAATATAACAATCTTCATTTCAATGAACTTGTTATCTTACAAGTACTCATACGTTTATTTAAGTATCTCCATGCTTTATTATATGAAATCGACAACTTCCTTTATAAGGAATAAACATAGTGTGTGCTAGTTTTTACACTCTGTAAATGTTTAGTCTCTACAAAACATAAACTAGGAATAATTTAAAGATAATATATAAATGCAATATGAATCTCATAACTATGAAATCATTATAATTTCATTTGTATTGTATATTTATCTCATGGACTTTATCATACAAATCTAAATATGTATAAGATAATGTCTTTAAATAATTATATTACTAAACTAAAATCAATCGATCGAATGTAGGGTATAAACCAACAATCTCTCATTTGCCCTAAGTCAACTGTTTAAGTATTTTATATCATATCACCATTTGATGATCATACTATTACTGAGATAGTGCATTAGTGAAAAAATTCTACAAAATTCTCTACAATAAGCATTTGTTGGAACCTTACAACTTTTATCTTAATTATCACAATAATTAAGAAAAACTATCTAAATGCATAGTTAAATATTTGATAAGACCTTAACTTCATTTGCTTGCCCAAACTATAACATTTCACAATATATTACTATCCAAATAATGTAAGGAATTATACCAAATTCATTAAAGAACTTCTTGATCCAAATAATCATTTCCATCTCAAAACAATATTATTCTAAAAAAATGTACCTTAACTAGGATTTACTTTTAAAGTTAATATTCTTATAACTTTGAACTCAAATATCAACTTATATATAGAATAATGGATATCTTAATACTTTATAAGTATTAGATATCTCAAATAGTAAATACATCTAATACATTATCTATGTACTTAGACTTTATGATGGTAGTGGGGCCCGAAGGCTAGCCAATTTTTACTAAAAATAAATAGCTTTTAAATTTAAAAAGATTGTTTAAAAATTTAAATTTTGAAAAGGTTGATAACTTTAGATACTCATTTGCAATAAAGTGAACTTTTGTTTATGAAAATTTCTTACTTAATCTTCTAATATTGATATGGTGCAAGGGTCAAACAATTTAATTTTACATGTGTAATTTAGACTGTGAAAATCAATTTATTTGATTTCACCTAATAAGTATTGTAATAGTCTTTTCTTATAGATAGTAATTATTTTTTAAAATTTTAGGAATACTTGAGTCTCGATAATAATAAATTTAGTACTTGAGCTTTGATAATAGTATAGTCAATTTTGAGGTGTCATAATGGTTAATATAGAGTTAAGAGATTTTTGGTCCATCTTATAAACTTTGATATTGAAATGTTACTAAATTGTGGTAGAATTCTAAAATGCTATCCTCAATAGTTTCTCTCTCCCAAACTAACTTTAAAAAAATTCATTTGTAAAAGAATTAGAGTAATTTATTAAAATGATTGTCTTACTTTCTATTAACTATTTTTCTTTTACATGAATCAAATGATGAATAGAAATTATCTTTATTAATTTTCATAACTTTTAATCCATCTTTCCACAATATCAAATATATTAAATGATATGAAAATTTTAATAGTTGTAAAATAAATAATATATTTTTAAAATGATACATATAATTTTAAATCGTTGTTTAAATCACCTAAATTAATAAAAAAATTTATTCAACTATTTTTTAACAAATTATTACAAAATTCTAAAACTCATGTTTATCTTCAATAGTTAGGTCTTTTAACATATAATCAATCATGTATGGACTTTTTTTAATTAAAAATATTTTTTAAAATATTAAAAAGGATTGTTTAAAATTTTTATAACATATTTTATTAGCTAAAAATAGATTTTTATTAAAATTGTTAAGTCCAATATCTTACTTAATTTTTTTAAAATTAATGTCACTTTAAATTATTATCTTTTTTTAACCATTGTTCTCTTATATAAATCTAACAATAAAATAATGTTTGGTCATTTTATGAGTCTATTTGTGCAACAAATTTGACAATAAAATATTAGGAAAGTCATTTTTATTCATTTTATTATCAAAACAAAAGAGTATCTTGATGCTAATATTATTCAAATTTGTTAATTACACAATTTATAAAAAGTCAAAAAGAAATTTGACTAAAGTTTACTAAATAGGCAGAGACAATAGTTTAGAACCAACATAAAAAATACAAGTAAATAATTATATTTTCAATTGTAAAAAACACAAAGCAATCACATGAAAAATAAATAAATCCAAAAACAAATAAGTAGGTCACATTAGATTATTAAATTAAATGTCACTATTGTTCTTATATTTAATAAAGTGTATGATAAACCATTATCATCATTCTTTTGAATTCTTAATTATAGCCATATAAGAGTTTTAACTCCTTATCTTTAATGTCAAATAAGTAATACTCTTACTTTCTACAATCACTTTAATTTTTATATTCATGTATAAATATGTTACATTATAAGGTCTTAATGGCTTTAGTTATAACAGAAAAAGTTATCTTAATGTACTTATCTTTGATGATATTAGTAAATTAATTTATCAAAGATACTATCAAGAAGTAAAAATTTAAGTTAAATAAAAAGACAAAGTGATCAAAGGATTTAATTGAGTAAAATAAAGCTTAAATAGAAACATGTCATCTATAACTTATCTTATTAAGTTTTTATTAAAAACTGATGTTTAAAATAATTGAAAGAACTTGAATAGTTATTTTTTAACACTTTACATAGGTTAAATTGTTCACTTATATTGTCCATTAGTTAAATTGTTAATTGAGTAAATGCAATGTTCATTCGATTAGTCAAATATAAGATGCATTTTGGATAGAGTAAGGGTTAAGTTTTTGGTTAGGGGATAACCTAACTTACGCATCAAATGAAGGACATTGATTAGCCAAAGTGTAAGCTTCGACTAGCCTATTTGAACAAAGTTGTTATAATACCTAGTTTATGTGTCTACTAACCATTTAAAGTAGTTTTGGGTAAGGAGGACAACGTGATATGAAACCCACCAAATAATAAACTCGACAATGTGATATGAAACCCACCAAATAATAAACTCTAGATACAAATAAGTTTGAACCACACCAAAAAAAAACTAAATCAAATATATAAAGAAGAGAACTTATCTCACTCTTATAAGACATATACCCGACATCCTGTCAGATATTCGAGTACGTATCCTACAAGAGTGGCATGTTAAAGCAGTCACGTCACTAATTTAATCATGGCATCATCATTTAAAAGATAATTATCACACTATTTAATAATCCAAGTCCTCATTTTTATTTCATAAAAACCAAATATAAATTGTAGCTTTACAATAACACCCATATATGTACGTGATCGAAAACTAATGAGAGTTTACATCTCTTTATATAGAACATGCTACATACATGAGGAATTATACAAAAATTCTATCTAGATCCTTCAGTCTCAGCTGACTAACCTTTGAGTCATTGCTTCGATCCAAAGGTACAAAAACTATACTTCTTCTAGAGTCTCTCTATCACTAGTATCCTCTGTCGATCTTAAAATGTCAACGTTGCAATTTTGATGAGTTTTTTGAACTCAGTGAGCTACCCATCATTGATGGCTCACTCATAACACGTAACATATATAGTTCATGTAATCACGTGATTCACATCATTTCACTAATAATCATATAGCATCATATATCACTTTGATCACTTATTTCACGTTTCACATTCAGAGTAGTCAAATAGTTCATTTTGATCATTTGAAACATACATACCAATTTTATATACAACGCTCATGAGACTCACTTTTAATTTTTATTATTGTGATCAAGTGCCTGTAAATGTCCCGTATCTGTTGTAGATATCGGGCTCATTAATAACTGTCTCTTATCTGTTGGAGATACAGGGCTCATTATACATAGTGAGCCTTTGGCTCTTGATCACTTTTTAAGCTTTAAGCTCTTTTTCAGAGGCTACTCTGATCACAACAGACTTTATCTATTTATGCATTCATGTAATGAAATGCATTACATGTATTTAGTCAATCAAATGTGCTCAATGTTACACATTCATATTAACTATCACAATCTCATTCACATTTGTCATCAGACTTTGGTCTGACATTCAACATATATGTTGGGAATCACTTATTTAGTCAAACTCACATTCAATGAGCGCTTCTAATATGTTATTCATGCATCAAATGTCTCAGACAGTCAATGTTCGAAATCAACACAATCACAATTACATAATAATTCAATTCAAAAGTTAAACAAAATAATAAATCAATATGAGACCATCTAGCTTACTCAAAATATGCTCTAGATAGCTATTACCTCGACATCCCGACAATGTCTGGATGTTGTCGCTTTAATTACTCTTCTATACCAGCAATGGCTGGATGTTGTTGCTCTAATTGCTCTTCTATATCATGCAATACAAACACATTTTCACATTACTAACTTGCACATTTTCATAAATACTCAATCATATACATATGTATATATGACATGAATAATGCATGCCTAATGACAATCTCGGGTATATTTCCTTAATTCGTATCTTATAATGATTCACAAATCATATCTTGTGAAACTTAATTTTCCTAAGTTCCTCAATCAACCATTTACCAATCCTTTCATAGTGAATTCAGATGAAAATGTAATTTTGTGGAGAGTAAGGACAACGTATGAGGAGCTTGTGGTTCAAATTTCAAGTTAATCAGAGGTCCGGAGAAGGAGTTATGGTCAAAAGAGTGAAGAGTGTCAAAAATTGTCAAACAACAGTGCACGTCCTTTATCACGATCGTGCTTGTGCACGATCGTGCAACCACTTGACAATCTCTCTCTGTCAAGCACGATCGTGATACTCCCTGATGTTCCTCTTAGCCATGATCATGTTTATGCACGATCATGCATGACTGCGCGTTGTTATGCTAGTCAAAATAAAATAACTAGACCTATTACTATAGCAGTGGTGAGTCTAGGCCGATTCCACAGAGAGTATGTGTAAAGTTTATGAAATGAAATTAACTAGTGTTTAGATTTAATGAGGGGGGGTGGGGGGTTTGATTTTTGAAAGAAGAAAATAAAATGAAACTAACTAATAAAAACAAATTAAAGAAAACATATAAAAAATGATAAAAGTGGGGGATTTGGTAGGGACCCGATCCTTTGATTCAATCTCAACCTATACCCTAACTAAGCATATTTTATTTATTTGTTGTTCTTTAACCTCTCCTACCCAAATTTTCCCTTAGGTTTTGTTTAATCAAGATACAATCGTTAATTAAACCTAACCACCTAATAACCTAGGATACGATCTCTAGATTTAATTAAGCAGTAGCATTATGAATTAGGAAAATCGATTAATTAAGGAAACAACTACATACGATGCTTCATTTAACCTAGGTCATATTATCCTTAATGATTACGAATCATTAGTCGCTACACATGAATTTCAATATAACAATTACGGATTATATCGAAATTCTAGTAATGGGTTTGCAATTAACAATTCAATGAACGCATTAAAATCATCTTTTCACAAAACCCGATGGGTTCATACATAAATAACCAAACAATAACAAAAATTCGATTATCCATACACGATACTCAAATCAGTTAACATAGAATAACACAATCAATTTCTAATGAAAGAAAGAAACAACAAAAATATGAAAGAAACTTAACCCAAGTCATCGACATCGATTTCACTTCTGAACTGGCATCGGAATGTCTAGCCTTTCATAGATCTTTTTCGGAAAAAAATGCTTCAACGCCATTCCAATCCCTAGCTGAAAGTCCCTACTATTCACTGCTGCGCTCCACTCCACGCTTGCACTATCGCTCTTCACTATCTACTGTAGTTGATGGGACAATTTAAGTGGGGGCTCTTATTCACACAACTCCTCTCCTGGTCTGCATTTAATGCAGAAAACTGCGTTAAACACAGACTCTCATATAGCTCTCCCTTCTGCTCTGCGTTGTAGCTTCCCTCTACTGTAGCTTGATTAGACAAATAAACATTGGGGGCTCTTAGTCACACCTCTCTGGTCTGCTCCTTTGAGCGCTATGTTAAATGTAGCTGTCTGCGTTTCCACAAATGCAAGACGACTGCGTCGTACACAGTCGTTCCTACCCATAGCTGCTTCTGTACACTGTCGTTTTGTGCTATTGTTTCCTTTAGCTGCTTGCTTTAAAATTTTTCTTCTTTTTTCTGTTCCATTTTTCTTGTCTTTTGATTTTTTTTCTTGGTCTATGAAGAAAAGTAAAAATTGATTTTGAGAAAATAACCTAAATATAGTACTTTCAACTCACCTTAATTTCTTTGCTTTCAAATTGTACCTAAAATCACAAATGAATTAAAGTGAGCATCTTAAGCATTTTGTATCATTAATCACTAAGTATCAATGATTAAATATATCAATAATTAAACACATATTAATTTCCCCCCACATTTAACTTTTGTCCTCCCTCGGGCAAAACATCCAAATTAAGCTCAAATACCTTAAACATTTACTCAATTCCCATATTTTTCAAGACAATATAATCACAAGCAAAGATGAATGACTTTCAAAAATCATAGCAAGATGTCAACATTCCAAGCTTTTACTAATAATCAATCAACATTCATCATCTTCAAAAACTGAGCAATCTAATGGTAGACTTGAAAAATGTATTTAACTAAAATATATCCATGGGTAGACTTAACACTATTCATGATCATGACAATCCACAACTTTGCATATCATTTTATTTCTCCACCATTAAAATTCACATGCAAATCATGAATCAAAGGACTTTTTAGGATTGTAATGGGGGCAAAGGTAAGGTGAGATGTATTTGAGTGAAGTAGCATGAAAGTCATTAAAGCTAGTGAAACAAATCAACACTCATCAAAAATTGGGTACCGTTAGCTATGACGAATGCAACATTTATATTTCATAGCCTCATTCAGCTCTCATACACAAACCACATAAAGCATACATCATTCCAAAAGAATCACTCATACAATTTATGCCAACATGAAATCACAAGAGTGAACCTTCTAAGCCAACATCTACCTCATTTTAACATACTCAAATAACACATTCATTACAACTCTAGGAAGATGCATAAACCATAAACAACTTTTCAACACAAAAGCAATTCCTCCTTGATACATTTATTTAAACAATTTTTTTCATTCTTTTTTTTCATTTTCTTTTCTTTTTTTCATGTTCTTTTCTTTTCCCCTTTCTTTCTTTTCCTTATAAAAAATTAAAATAAACTACATCAACATGGAAATTTCAATAATAAGACATAAAATAACATCCCAACATTAAAATCAACCCTCACATATGTACACCCCCACACTTAGAATTTTGTAAATCCACAAACTCAACAATAACAAATGTTCCACTAGCTTTATGACTTGGGTAGGACATTTGGTTAAGTTTGAAAGCATAAAATGTGATTTATACAAAAAGAAAGACTAAAGGTCAAAGGGGTTTATCAAGGGAAAAAATATGTCAATAGGATAGGTTATTTGGCTGATGTAGTTTATGAAAAACAAAGAATGCCTAATCATGTCCATATTAATGCATGCGATAAAAATGTGGTCTCAAATAGAAATTCAACGCAAAATCGGAATGTACATGTCATGAAGGTCACACATTATCAAAAGGCAATGAAACTGATATGGATGTATCAGTCAAATAAGGCTCAAAAGCTCACCAGCTTTGTCTACCATTAGTCACTACTCGTCTAAAGATAATGCATATCGACCAATCATAAGAGCAAAAGTATATGCTAAAGTTGCTATGAAATTCTATAGTCAATTCACACTCTAATCATGATTATATAATCCCAAAAGCAATAAAAAACGAGAAAATGTTTGTTTCGTGTTTACTCTTTCTCTCATTTTGATTGAACTTTAAAAACAAGTAACACAAACAAATTCAAAAACACACACGCATATAAAAAGTAATGCGGAAATGTAAAGTAAAAGAAAGTTACTTCCCTTGGGTTGCTTCTCAAGAAGTGCCTTTATTTAGGGTCGTTGAGTTGGGCACCGTTTTCAAAGCCTAACTCTTGTGAAAATATCATAAGACTTGAGCGTGCATATTACCTTGTAGGGTTGTTTCAATGAACCCTCATTAGCCATCATCTCACATGGGTGGCATGCCCACACCAGTCCAACATCAAAAACACACTCATTTCTGTTATTTAAGAACAGATTTTGGGAAACCTTCAACTAGAATTTCAATTTGACTTCTTTAGAACATTTGTTCCCCATTGTCTTAAGTTTCTAAAGACACCAAAATCATTCAATTTGGTTCAAAAATATGAAAGTTATAGCCCAAACATTTTCAGGTTGTTATTAAACTAAACAATACACTATACTTAACTTTCATTCTGAAATTGATAGTCTTAGAGACTAAATAAGAATTTGAGTCCTTCAGATAATTTATAGCTCTATGTCTTTAGTTTATTTAAAAATAATAATTATCTCATTTGGATCTTTACAGATCAAGATATCATCCAAATACCGAAGTATGCTTAGTAAAACATCCAGTTCATGCTCTTCCAACTGATACCCTTACTTTGATTCGATCAATCTTTTTCGAATCAATACCAAAAACTATAAATTTTTGTGAAGAGATAAAATGTGTTAGGAATCCAATGCTTCAAAAATCAGGTCATTTAGAAGTCGGATGACAAAGTTATAAGTGTTGGGATCGCACAATGAATCATGCTCTCCCTTGATTGCACTTTAGCTATCAATTCTTCCACTTATCTTTGAAACTCCTTTATTTCATCGAATTGCTACCATAAGTGGGTTTATTAGAAATGACATCCCTTATTACAAAGTCAATTTGTTGTTTAATCCCTTTAATAACTAGTAATTTATTGAAGACATCATCAACCAACACATCCTCATACTCTTAAAATAAGAAATGACAATATCATAAAGAGATATGTTGAGCTCTTTAACACTAAGATAAGCCTCTCTATACAAAGTACAATTATAAACTAATTAGTGTAAAAAATAATTATTCCTAATATAAGTCCTTTTTTCATAGTAACTCGCTTACTTCTTTGTTTTTCTAACTACTAAGTCTTCTTTTTTTTGGCTTTCATACACACACACTTTTTCTCATAACTAAGTCTCTCTTTTTAATGCTTGCACCCTTACTCTCTTTCTTTTCTCTTTCACTCTTTCTTATTTATTCTCTTCTCAAAGTCAGTTAGTCCTCATAGACTTACTTAGATGTTAAAGATATAAAAGCATTAGGTTTATTGTCCTCCATCAAGGCATACCTATTGTTAAAGCCATCATATGCACTCTTTACTCATGTTGCCATGACCTTCATAATAATATGTGACCAACTTGTATAGGTATTATATCATATAAGAATAGATCCTCTTGATCTCCCTATATTGAAGTTAGTGGCTTCATCCTTATACCTTTTAATAAAAAATAACACCAATACATATTTTTACCTTGATCTCCTTATATTCATTAGTATGTATGCTCATGCTATAATCTCTAAAATTTGGTCCTAACCATCAACTTCATGTGGCTAAAAGCCCTAGCCCAATCAACCCTTAAGCTAACAAAAATATATTATCTCAAGTCAATAGTATGTATGCTCATGCTATATCTCTCAAATATGGTCCCAACTGTTAGAGTAGTGCCCTAAAGGCAATCGCCTTTAGCGCGTTTTGTACAAAATTGTGTACAGACTTTATGAATAAATAAAGAAAGACATATTTCATTAATTTGGTGTTCATTATTTATGAATTGATATTGATCTATAAGCAAATTAATAAGTCCATGATATATGACATAGCATGAAGGAAATTATGATGTGATCATACTACTGAGATTCCTATCATGTGCAATTA
>JANIJH010000006.1:61543928-61555454 GCA_024520975.1 Erythroxylum areolatum | reverse complement strand
TCAAATTAAGCCATAATCACACAATTAACACAATTCATGCTTAATGACATCATAAAAAAAAATTCGGGGCCCAACACGAACAACTCTTATTGGATATGAAAAAGTAACAACTTAATTCTAGGAATTAGATCTATGGAGATAGATTGGAGGTTGTTGACTTATTCTAAGTCCAAGTGTATAGATAATGTACTAAAGATGTTTAGTATTTAAGATATCAGATACTTGTGAAGTATTAAAGATATTTATTACTCTATGTATGAGTTGATATTTGAGTTCAAGATAATAAGGATATAACTTTAGAAGTAAACCCTAATTAAGGTTTATCTACTTAGAACAATATCATTTAGGATTGGAAAACTTCCAATATAGCAATTGGTTGCTAATTAAGCCATAATACATTTTTCGTTTAGTAGAAATGATTAATTGGATCAACAAGTTCTTTAGTGAACTTGATGTAGTTTCTTTCCATTGTTCAAAACAGTAATGTATTGTAGAACATTAGAGCCATTGGACATGTATAAGGAGCTAATGTCTTACCAAAGATCTAAGAATGTGTTTAGGAAAATTTTCTTAATTATGATGATAATTAAGATAAGAGTTGTAAGATTTAATCAAGTGCTCACTATAGAGACTCTCGTAGAATTCTCTCATTAAGCCATTGCCCTAATGATAAAATAATCATCATATGGTGATATGGTATAAGATACTTAAACGATTGGCTTAGTACAAATGGGAGATTGTTGGTTTATGTCCTACAGCCAATTACTTTGATTGTAGCTTAGTGACAAATTATTTAAAGGCATTCTTTATCTTTTACATATTTAGATGTATATGATAAAGTCCATGGGATAATTTTATATTACAAATAAAATTATAATGAGATTATAATTATGAGATTCATATTGCATTTATGTATTATTCATAAATGCTCCTAGTTATTGTTCTATTAAGAATGGAAATTAATAGAATGTAAAAAGATTAGCACATGTTTTGTTTTTTTCTTATGAAGTAAGTAATCGATCTCATAGGCTAAAGTATAGAGATACTTAAATAAACATGTGAGTGCTTACTAAATAACAAGCTCATTGAACAGACCCGATATGAGAAATCCATTTGGAACATTACTTATATATCTATGAAATTCTCATTGTGATGATTGTATAAGTGATCTTTGACTTGAGGTCATCAAAGTTATCTTGTATAAAGATTATTATGTTTTGATACTACTTCTGATCTATTTAATCATAGATCATTTAATCGGTAGTCATTGGATGTAGCATGAACTATATGGAGATAGTCGAGTGATCAAGTAGGATTCATTACCCTAAAGTAAATAAAGAGAATGTTCCGTTGTTCTTGATTAGTATTGACTCGGGAAATCTTTGGCCAAGGTGAAATGACGCTTTGTAAATAGTTTACAAATGTCATTAATTGAATCAATAGCTAATAGTAGAGAACTAATATGATTAGACTCAAAAATAGAGTAAACATTAACTTCATGCTCTATGTCTAATCGGAACATTGTATGATGAAAATGTTGAATTATACGAAAAAAAATTATGCACATAAAGGTTAGTCAAAACCACTTTGACGTTCTTAAATATTTGGGTGGTCATGATGTGTTGCTAGACGTCAATCTTGATATATGATTATAAATTATTTAATTGGAGAATTAAAGATAAATTAAAAGGAGTTTTAGTTTATCTAATTTTAATTATGAATTAAAATTAGATTATATAATCATTGTCAACATATTTGAGAATCTAATGGGTTTCACATATAGAATGGGTTAAAGAGAGTAAAATTAATTTAATCAAGTTGAACTTGATTGTAAAGTTTGAGAAAAGAGAGTATGGGCATAATTGGTTTTTAATTAAATTATTTATAATTCTAATTGAAGTTTAATTGAAATTAGAATTTAATTTCAATTAAATTATTAAAACGTTCAAAGTTTATTATAAATTGGCTTAAGCTCTATGAAGCTAACACTTTATGCTTAACCTTCTCTGTAAGAGTTACAGAGTTCTTTCAACTCATTCGGTAGATACTGTTAAAGGCCAGACACTTGTGCGGCTACGTTAGTTAAGACGGATTGATTTTGGAAACTGTTTGAAGATACAACAAGATAAAGATAAAGATTCATAATAAGGTACGAATTAAATTTCGCTTTATAATGCTTTGTCTTAATCATTTTATAGAATTAAATAGATCTTGATTTTTTAGAAATAAAAAGTCACGCAAAAAGTTTCGTGATTATTCAATTGCTATAGGGATCAGATCTGTAGGGTCCGTGAACTCTGGCCACGCGACCAATACAGTAGAGCCCGGCCTCTACCGCCATCACTCCAAGTATTGTCCTCTTTGACACTTGCGTGAGTCACGACTCGAACACAAGACCTTAAGATTTTGTTCCACTTTAAGTGGACGCCTCTTACCATTGAGCCATTCGCGTGGCAGGATACTTGACAAGGGGAGTTTAGGAGGCATGAAACGGCGTGTTACATCTTAGTGATATATTAAAACAGACGGTGAGCCATCGCGCTTGAATCGATGCCTATTACCGTTGTATCATACAAGTTCGTTGCATGTCGTTATGCAGACCTAGGAAACAGTTGCGAGCTGATGCTTATCGTATGATGACTTGCTTCTCTAATAAAATTTCCAATTTCTTCATCTCCATTCAAAATTTTCGTGAGTCATCCACTTTTTCTTCCATTTGGTCATTATTGATTGGTAAAATTGAAAATACTAATCACAAGTTCCTAAAGTTTGGTTGAATTATAATTTATTAACTCCCGTATCAACATCAGATGAACCAAAATCACCGCATTTACACGAATATAAGAACATAGATAATGAAATGCATGCATGAAGATTCAGAAACTTGCAGCTATGTTCTTGGTCAAATTCCCACGAGATGATGATTCTCACGCAGCAGAATGGAAGATTTATGTACATAGTACATACGCAAGTATAAGGGGGAAATAAAGAAAAGGTCTGCCATTCAAATGATTCCAAAATAACACAACTGGCGGAAAAAAGCATCGCATCTAAAGACAGCAGCACATGCCAATGTTTTAAGTTTATCCGCTTCATTGAAGAGGCTCTTGGTGGGGAGTTGCAACTTGGTGCGGAGTCACTGCTGGTCCAGGTGCTATTGTAAAGTGCAAGCCCCGGCGTTGGCCTGCCTGTAGCATGAATGCAACCTCAGTTGCAGCAAGTGCTGCAGCTTCCTAATTCAATAAAATCCAAAACACATAAACACGAAAAATCACAGAGAAGGAAAATAAAGAAACGGCAGTACACGGATAAATGACAAACAAAAAAAATATTGTTTAACTTGGTGTCTAATATCAACCTGTCTTTGTCGTCTTCGCTGCAATATACTAATCGCCCATGCCATAATGTAACATGGGAGCAGGAAACCAGCAGCCCGGAGCAAGAAAAGCTGTCATGTAGCAAAACCTTATATTAACAATTCAAATCATGCAACTCTATGACAAATATTACACCAAAATTTCTCTTACAGAGAAGAATGTCGAAGCATCATCATCTCCATCTCCATTGTTAAGGGACATAGCATGCCTCAGAAGAAGAAGAGCCATCAACTGCAAGAAAACCAATAGGTCAAAATCAGAAAAGAAAACAGTGCTACAAATTATAAACTGATAAACAAATGCATTCCAAAATACATATATGTGTGGTATCAATCAAATAAAAGTGTATAATTGCAGGGGAAAGACACAGATTGTAGAAAAAAATAGATCTACCCTTTTCCTTTGCAAACTTATTTATAACAAATTTTTGGTGAGAAGACAAGTTAAAGAGATAGAAAAGACAAAAACAAGAAAAAAGAAAGTACAACAGAGACTGGTGTTGCATCATATTCTGAACGAGTAAGTATCAGTTCACCAAAGAAATAGGAAGCTCAAAAGCATCAATTGGTCAATAACGTTAATCATTTAGTTAGGCCCCATGCTTACAATTAGGGCTGCAGAGCGACAGAAAGCTGCTCCACTAACACTGGAATCAGCATACTCGTCATACTCTGCCTCCAGAAAATGGCGTTCGGCTGCTGCCATTGCCAAAATTCGAGGATCATGCAAGTCCAGAGGAGTTCCAGCAATAGTCCAACCCTCACTGCAGGGAGGAATGAGAAATTAGACAATCAGAAATTATGCAAGGTCAAAAGACACATAATGCAGACGACAATATCAAATTGTTAACAATTAATTCCATACAGCAACTTAGTCACCAGTCCGACAAACGCAAGTATCACTTCCATTCTCCAAAGATTTGAACTAAAAGTACATTAATAAACACAGTAGAAGGATGCTACAAACAAGGGTGCAAAGTGTGCAGAACCACCTAGACTAAAATGAAGATATTGAATGGCTTTTAATGTGCACGTAAAAATAATAAGGAATATTTAAAAGTGAGGTAATTGATGATTTTAAAATAGGAAGATCTTTGGAAGGTAAAACTCAAACTTACCCAATGTCTATTGTGGTCTCTTCTGGCTGTGGGGGAGGTGGCGGTGCAGTATAACCAGGTTGGTATGGCTGATGATGAGGAAAATTTTTTTCTGGAAGTCAGTGCATGTACTTATTTGATCCAAAGGAAACTTCACAAGATAATTTGATTAGAAACAGAAAATAATCTTACTTGAAATATTTGACAATTTCAATGGTGAAGTTGTCTTTCATTCTAAGATAAAAGGTAATGAAGTAATTGCAACAGCCAATAGGTTTTAAATTCCAGCAAAGCTCATAGAAATACAAAATAAATATTACAAGGATAATGCTATTGCAAAGGTTAAATCTTTTGCACTAGTCTACAGGAAAACAGAAAGAAACAAACGCCTAAACCCATAAATTGTTCACGGGAATATGACGAAAGGCAGAATCCTTTTTTTATTTTTTTATTTTTACCTCTACATAAAGGGCTATGAGATTTGGCATTTTATCTTTAACAAGTAAATATGTTGAGCTTTAAGGAAGTAATCCCTAAGATCCCATACTAGAGCTTAAATCATATAAGGGACAAATTCTTAATATAAAGAAATATTCAGCATTTCGAGCCCCTTTACTTCGGAAGAGATGAAAGCGAGTGGTATATTTACTTCTTTCTCTCTCTTACAAGGGAGGGTGAGAAATGCTAAAAGAATAAAAAACATTGGAACCTAAAAGATTTTCACTGGTTACAATTAAGGTAAATGAAGAAGTTGAGGCACACAAATGAAACATAAAATTTGCTAGCCAACCAAAAACTCTATCCTCTGACACAGTTTTGGACTCAGATTATAGCACTCCAGAAAGTGTAACTTTTCAAAATTTCCATTGATCAGAAATTTGCCAACTGGAGCAAAACAGGGCATCACATTAACCAACTAAGCAGCAGCAAGTGCTCAAAAAAATCTCCAATTCAAAAAGGAGTCCCATTCACTTTGTGTTTTAAGCAATGAAGTTAAAGCTTCTTACTCCAATAACTGTGTGATATCCCCATAGTAAATAAATTACATGTAAGAATTGATAGATATCTCAATAAAATAAGGCGGAAAGATTTACAGACACCAGAAAACAATTATTACCTGATGGCATATCTCACAAGTTATATCTCCTTTTTCATTACACCAGCGCTGGACACATTTCCTGTGTGCAAACTGGAATAGAAAGACAAGTCATCCATGAAATTTTTTAGAAAAAATACATTAACAAAATACAGAAACAAGTAGGGCCATCTGATTCTAAAGAGGTGGAGAATAATCCACATCCACTAATCTACATGTAATCCAGCACTTCATATCAAAGTAATGCTTATCATTTGAGTAGATGCAAACCTAAAACATGCTTGTTTATATCTGAATGACAGTGTTAGTGGCCTACGTGATAACATTTCACTATCCCTTAGAAACAATATTCCATTAAACTAACAGGCTAGCAACAAGAAGCACTTTAAAGACACTAACACGGGGAGTACTTCAATATTCAATTTTAAAAAATTTTAAAAATTCAACAAATTGATAATAATGGTGTACCTTCAGACTACCACTACAAGCACAGGGGGTCTCCAGATTCTTAATGCTATCCTCTTCCTGGCAAATTCGACATTCAATTGTTTGAATAAGTGGCTCCTCTTCTCCAAATTCACCATGCTCACCAACTCCATCAACATCAATTACACAACTGGGTTCTCCAGCAGTGTGAGAGGATGAGCATTCTCCAGAAGATTCGGCCACCTCAATTCCTTGCATTGCTTACAAACAATTAAAAAACCTATAAAATGATCAACACGGTAAACAGAATATCACTCAGGATAATGGAATGGAGAACATTACATACTGTACACTATAAACTTCACCTAAAACCAATGTTTTAAGCCTTAATTCTTCACGGATGGTTCAAATCCCCATACTAAAGGGTATATTTTTCATGTCGAGGCTGACAAATTTAATAACAGATCTAGGAACCCATTCCTCTCCACGTGTTAGAAATGTTAACGTCAAGAAAAACTAAATTACAAAGTTTTAAACTCTATTTCGTAGCAATCAAACACTTAGCAAACGGAAAAATCCATTCATTCTCAACCCATTAAAACACAAAGTCTATTTTGCATTAAGAGGCAAACATGGATCAATAATACCGTACTAAGAGGAATACCCCAAAATTAGGAAAGTTTCTATGCGTCAAACCACTCCAACCACCGTTCTGGAGGTAAAATCTCGAAATCCCTTTTACAAAACCGATTGAAACTTGCATAAAAATCGATAAAGAGAACCAACTACCACATATCACATAAAAATATTCCACCTTTTTCACGCAAAACAAAAAGTCAAATAAAACCGTCGAAACCCTTCGGGCGTAAGATCATTTTTCTCTAAACTTTATCCTCAACAACCAAACAACGCAATTTGAATCCAGAAACAATCATCCAAAGGAAAAAAGGATCTTTACCTCAATCAATTAAAACCCCCCAAAAACCAGCGACCAATGATCAAAACAAAGAAATGAAAAGCAGAAGTGCGTAGAAAGAAAATATCTACAGAACTACAGAAACACAGAAGAAGCAAAACGAAAAAGTCACCTGAAAATGAGATTAAAGAAAACGCGCTTTTGAGCACTTCGGATAAAGGAAGATTGGACTATTCTGCGGAGAAACTTTGGTCTCTCTCTTTATCGTTCTGCTTTTCCTTTTCCCTTAATTTAGTAGTTTATTTATGTCTGACTTATAACTATTTAATGTATGTATGAAATAAAACGAAATGACAAAAATAAACGCTCTAACATTAAAAAATAAAAATAATATTTAAGAAGTTGAGGCTGGCTTGTTTTAGGTAACTTACTCTAAAGATTGAATAATAGGCGATCCATGTAGAACTGGAAAGGACAGCTTATAGGTTAAATTTTATTATTTCACAAGTTAACTTAAAGAAAGAAGAAGAATTAATTTATCCTCTTTTTAGATAAATCTCAATGACCGATTTAGCCTATTTAATCGTAAAAATCTTATATCGTCCAACTTTTCGGTTTGATTTGTTTTAATAATTTTTGTTGTTAAAAATCGATTAATTTGTTAATTAATCATCAGCTTTTATAAATTAATAAATTCTTATAAACTAACATAAAATAATTAATTTTTTAATTAAACTTCAAATTCTTTGATAAATAAAGACAAACTCTTACAATCATATTTTAAATTTTTTAGTTTTATTTAAATTTTAGTAAATTTTATGACAATCCAGTATTGATTAAATCTTTTAAATCTTAAACTTATTTTTTATTGGTTTAACTTCCGATATATACATGTTTTATTTTTGTAGGTCTTTAAATATTCGTTTTCTTTATGGTAAACTATAAATTGCAAAAAAAAATACTGCAAGTAGCCAATGAATGAGCAGTGTGTAAGCGGTGGGCATGCCAAGATTAGGTGGGTAAATTAGGCTGCAAGACAATTGTTTTTAATACTGCATATGGTTATGATATTGGTTTATGTATTCTATACAAAGTCCCACCATTTCTTGTAATGATTAAGCATATCCCAGTTTCATTACAAGTAACTATTCTTTAACGTTTAAACACGTCATTGGGTTTCAAGGTTAGAGGCTATTTTCCCAACAGCAGGGCCACTTTCACATGACATGTTTGTTGTAATTATTTCTATTTTACATGACAAGTAGGTCTAGTGTATGTACTGGAACTCATTTCTTACACTCTCAATGACTTTTGCTCTTAGCAATATATAAATCATCTTTAATAGTTTAAACGAATTGAATAGATTATCTGTTGAAATGTGAAGTCTCATTGGAAAACATGCAAAGTTTTAGGAAACCAATATGAAATTTGGTAAATTTTAGATATCTAGATTATACTCTTCCTTTTCATCCTCCTAAATGCCAACAAGACCGAAGACTCGTGATTAGTCAGAACAATTGTCCCCATAATGTTACAAATTCTCACACCAATAAATGGGTTATAAAGATTGCAATTTCTGGAAGCTGTACCTATTTGACGATTTCATTTCTGATATTTGCTTTTCAGGCTTTAAATTTCATAGCCATGTAAGTTTAATATGGCTCTTGATGGGTTGACTAGTTAGCCCTTGATAGAAACGTCAAAGTTTGAAAGCTTCTCCCAACCCCACTTGTGGTTGCTTTCATACTTGGAAGACTTGGGAGACATTAATTCAGAGAACCTCGTCTTTTACCCCCCAGCCTCGCATTTTCTGTGTCGTGATGGCTTGGGCTTCTGGGGGAATCTTGACTAAAAGCAAGGGATGAGAGTGCCAGAATTTGGCAGACTCTAGTGTTGTCCTTGCGCATACGCCTCGGCCTATGCGTGCCTTTTCTTCCCCATCCTATATTTTTGGGCATAATAAAGAAGAACTCACGCACATTGCGTATAGCATTTACGGTTAACATACTTAATGAGACTAAATCAAAGATCATTTAGCATATGAGATCTGTGGTAAACCAAAATCATTATAAAAAAATTTGGGTACCCCGTCTCTCCGTATCAATACAAATTCATACATCACATATGACATCTCATCTTTTCAAATACATTTCAAATCTGTGAAGTAGATATAAAGGGAGAACTAGTCAATCATCTAAACAAAACCTTCCATAATGTGTCACAAGATCAAAAGTCCCACAGATTTTTTTATAATGAGGTTATAATTTTTTATAATGAAAATTTTACTTTTTGGCTGTATATTAAATAAAGTTTAAATGTATATAATAACTAATAAATTGTGTGGTTTAAATAATATGTACCCAGAGCCTTTTGATAAGTACACATT
Source organism: Erythroxylum areolatum (assembly GCA_024520975.1). Lineage (NCBI taxonomy): Eukaryota > Viridiplantae > Streptophyta > Magnoliopsida > Malpighiales > Erythroxylaceae > Erythroxylum > Erythroxylum areolatum. The sequence goes on along the minus strand of JANIJH010000006.1, from coordinate 61,546,157 downwards.
TACCTAATAAAAAACTTTATACTTATGCAAATTTATTAAAAATAAAAAAAATAAATATAATATAATAACTCTAGATTTTCTTCCCAAACCTAATTGTTCTCTATGTAACCTAAAACTAAAGATTCTTTGCTTGTTGGTTTCATCCCTTGTTAGGGACATGGATGCATAGGTTTTCATTTGAGTCGAGGAGGGGGAATATCAATGGGTTTCAAGTAGGTTACGTTCTTGCCATGGAATCATGCATAACCTAATTTGAACTCAAAAAAAGAGTGAGCGTGACATCAACCATAAAGAGTTTGGATTCAAGAAAGAATAGTAGAAATGACTCAGAGTTGGCTCAATATTGAACTTACTTTAATAGAGGGCACATAGATATTGAGTTTAAGACTAGGAATTAAAATAAGAGTATGGTAAATCTTACAGAATAACTTCTAAGCATGGCTCGTAATTTGAACAACAGTTTTGGTACCCATATACTCTATTAAGATTAAGAAAGAATTAAAGTTATATAACTTCTTATGCTCTTCAAAGATGAAGGCTTTAGTTGGATTAAAAAGATAATAATTAGGGTTTAGGTTAAAAAATTAGGGTTATTCTTTTTTTTTTTTGATTTCTAATAAATTTGTAGACATGTGAAATTCTTTTTTTAAAATAAATGCTTATCTATCAAATGATCCTACTTGCATTTCAAGTTACATCAATACAGTTAATTATAAGGTTAATAATGAGTTAGTTTTGTAATAAATTAAAAGTTTAAGTATTTTATTACTACTTTTAGTAGTTCTAATTGATATTATAAAATAATGTAGAATTTATAATTTTAAATTTAATTAAGCATCAAATAAGTCAATATTAGGTAATATATTCAATTTATATAGTTTTTTGGAGGTTTTGAAATTTTAAAATCTAAATAAATTTACCTCTTGAATACTTTAAGAAATTCATATAAGTCAAGCATGTAACTTAAAGTATTTGGAAATATTCAAAGAGTTAAATTTAACTATTTAGAGAGCATCATGCTAAAAAAGAAGAAAATAATAAGGAAAAAAGCTTGATAAGAAAGTGGGTAGATTATAGCACCCCACTCTCATAGTGCATATACTCGAACATATTGACGATATTCAAGAATATACTCTACGAGGGTAACATGCTAGAACAAACTCAATACAAATTAGTCACGCATCACACACATATTTAGAAGAAAACAATAAACCTTTTTTTAGCCCATTTTATTATAAATATATAAATTTCAGTCGCAAGTGTTAAAAACAACTAACACATCATCATATATTCCGGTGATCATTTGGGCCCATCACAAAATATTTCCAGTCATATAGTCAGTAAATTTTTCAATTCGTATAAGTACTGTGTAATAATTTTTAAAATACAAAAGAAAGGCTGTAGACATATGCAGGTACAACTGATTCGACCTCTAACTCTTGTCTGTATGTAGTTATTAGACTCTAGTTGATTTAACGGAGTAACTCATCTGAGTATAAAAAATAATGTTGCAATTTTTTTATATAAGTTTTGCGAACTCAGTAAGCAGACCATCCTCGATGACTCACTTATATCACACAACACAAATAGTTCACAATTCATATTCAATTCGCATATAAATATCAACACATATAGCACATCACTTCATTAATTCATCCTGTGGCATCAAATACACTTTATTCACTTATTTCATAAATCACGTTCAAAACAATTCAAACAGTATAATTCAGTCATTTAAACATACATATCAATTGTATATGCACTACTCATGAGATTCACTTTTGATTATTACATTGTTGTGGCCGAGTACCTTTTTACTGGCCCATATCTCTTGTGGATACTGGACTTATTTTAGATATTGTCCTATATCCCTTTGTAGATATCAGGCACATTAACAACTGAGCCTGTAGCTTTTGTGTATATTTCGAGCTTTAAGCTCTTTCATATTGGTCACTCCAGTCACAACTACCTTTATATTATCATGCATTTATATAATGAAATGCATCAAATCATATAAGATCAATCAGTCACTTTATTTCACTTTACACATTCACTTTCATATGTCATCGGACCTAAGTCTGGCGTTCAACAGTTCTGTTGAGTACACTTACGCTGCGTTTGGTTGCTGTCTCTAGTAGCTAGAGGCGAAACTGAACAGGACAGAACAGAACAAACACTGGAGACAGTGAAGTGTTTGGTTGTGGTAGACAGAACAGAAATTTCTGTCTT
>JANIJH010000006.1:61513054-61533462 GCA_024520975.1 Erythroxylum areolatum | reverse complement strand
ACAGAGACAGGAAGCAAACACTCACGGGGGCGGGATTTTTAGATCCTGTCTACTGTCCTCACCCACTGGGACAGTAACCAAACACAGGGTTATCTCTGTCAGATTCACAAATAAAGAGCACTTCCAATGCGATTCTTATGCATCAAACGCCTCAAACTATTAATGTCCGGAATTAACACATTCACATTCACGTCAATAATAATTTACTACAGATGCTTAAATAAAAAATTAATTAAGAAGAGATCATCTAAGTCGACTCACAGTACGCTCCAGTTTAATATTTGCTTCCAAGATTTAGAAACGTCTGGATGCTAACGTTCTATCTTGTATATCCACATCATGCAATACACACATTGCACATACATTACTAATTACACAATCACATAAACATTCAATTGTACACATATGTATATGTGTTATGTATAATGCATGCTCAATTTGACTATTCTGAGTATGTTCTTTATTCACATCTTAAGATCATTCATACTTCAAAACTCACAAATTTCTAATTTGAACTTAGGTTTACACCTTAATGAAACAAGTTTATTCTAAGTTCATCACTCAATCATGCACCAAGGTTTATAGCTCAATACACTTAATTATTATAATATCATCAATCAATCATTCACCAATGTTATTCTAACATTATATGATCCCACAATATCTGAACTCTCTTTCATTCTTAATTAATACACATTACTCATCTCTTTACAATCATATTAGCATTTCTAAGAACTAACTTCCGAATTGAGATATATTCATATATCATATCTTAAGAAACTTGATCTTCCTAAGTTCATCAATCAACCCTTTACCAATCCTTTCCTAGTGAATAGAGATGACAATGAAATTGGGTGGAGAGGAAGGAAAATGTGTAAGGAGCTTGTGGTTCAAATTTCAAGTCAATCGGAGGTCTAGAGAAGGAGTTATGGTCAAAAGAGTGAAGGGTGTTGAAATTTGTCAAACAACAGTGCACCTTCTCTGTCACGATCGTGCTTGTGCACGATCATACAACCTCATAATGTTTCCTCTCTGTTATGATCATGCTTGTACACGATCTTGCAACTCCCTAATGTTTCTCTCTGTCAAAATCATGCGCTACCTGATGATCCCTTATTTAAGTATCATTCCAACGTTTCTCAAAACAGATTTTTGGGTCAATTTTACATGGCTATTTTGAAAAATAAAATGAGATATTTAGGCAACACATTCTTCTAAGCAAATGTTCCTATATGTATTAAGTTTCTAGTGAACTAAATTTCATACAATTCGGTTCATTATTCTGCAAGTATACTCAAAATACTTCAGATTGTACCCTTACCATGGTAGTACACTATCCTCAATGTCAAGACAAATTTTGAAACCCTTAAAGACAGAAATAAAATTAGATTCCTTCATGAAAAATATATCCATATGTCTCTAGTTTAATGTAAACTTAAAATCATCCAATTTGGAGATCAGTAGATCAAGATATGGCCAAAATACAGATGTGTGTTCAGTGAAAACACTCCATTTAACATATTCCAACAACATTTAACTTCATTTTCAACTTTACTTTGTCTCAAAACTATCATCCTACTTCTTCTCATTTCAAGACAATACGCTAGCCTTTTCTTTAGCTTTAAACTCATTCTTGTTAATCTTTATAACAGCTACCAATAATCCAAGTGAGCACACCTCAAAACAGAGCATGAACATATATCATCCCTTTATAAATTTCAGCATTCATTTTACAACATTTAAAATGATCATTCTAGCTAAAAATCATCTCTCTAACAATTTATAAATTATCACTCACAACATACACAAAAACAAGACAACTATAAGCTCATTTTTCTTATCCATGCTTCAACATGTTTTCATCACCATTTCATGATCTTTCAATATCTAACTGTCATCATGCATGTTTCACTCAACAAATCAAGAAGAATAACATACTACTTACTTTTTTTAAGCTTCAAGATCTTCAAATCACTCTTAACTCTAGCTTCTTCACACCATACGATCATCATCATTTATGAGGGAGAGATTAGGTTTTTCTTATGACATGATGAAGGAGATAACATGTTCTTGAAGAAACAAGGTGAAGGAATTGAAAAAAAAATCAACGTGATGAGCTGGGTAAGAAAATGTTGTGAGATGGAGAAGAAGAATGAAGAATGAAATGAAGAAGAGAAGAAAAGAGAGCATTTAGCCAAAGGTGAGAAACAAATGAATATTAGTCTTGCAAAGGTAAGTTATGAGAGTGAGGTATGTGGCATGGCAAGTGACAAGTAGTCTTGCAAGGGTAAGTTACCAGAGTGAGGTACGTGGCATGGCAAGTGACACTTGTAATTTGTCACATATCACCACCTTATTGTCTTTAATGGGTTCTCATTAATAACCAGTCCACTTGTCTTTACTTTCTAATCCAATTGACTCTCAATTTTCAATTACATATGTCATTAAATCCTAATGTCATTCATCAAAATTTCTACTATTATCTGACACTTATTTCTGCTACTATTCATCAATTGTCTTGCCACTTGATATTTTTCTTAGTCCAAAAATACCCATAATTCTAGAAAATTCTCAAATTTTACCAAAAATTCTAAATCAATAATATAATTCACCAAATCAATTTTTTAAGGCAAAATTTCACTATCCATATCATAATCACATTAAAACTATCATTTATACCCAGAAAATGTCAAATGAGTGCATGAATAAATCATTGTAATAAGTGCAATAATCAAATTCACGTGTATGTATACTATATTATGCATGAGCATGAAGTGTATTTCCTAATTTTCTCATTGATATCTCTCATATGCAGTATTCTAGGATTCTAACCCTTAACATGAAAAAACGAGATGTTACATACGTGGCTTACCAAGACAAATTAAACTTCGTTATTACATTTATAGTAATTAAAAATGATTATTAAATTTATTGTTTCCATTTTCAATTTACACTAGTTGAGATCTAAAGTGGATGACTAGGATATTAGGTAGGATATTTTTGTCTCTTGACATAGAGTTCAAATATCAGACAAATATTGGTATTGAACGTATTCTAAAATATCAATTATAAATCTTTTTATTAATAATACTTCCTTAATTTTCTTTTATTAATGTTCTTTTCTTATTTAAGTATGGTACATTGTGTATAAATAAGGATTCTCTCTTATATAGAAGTCACACAATACATAATACAAATTCTCTTTTTATTTTCGTCAATTTGATATAAGAGCCTCTTTGAGTCTTTTTGTGTTTACTGCTACTATTAGATTATTTTATATTTTTGTTCACCACCTATTTATATTGTCAACCACCATCTTTTGACTTTCCCTTTGTTTCCTCCATCAAATTTGGAAAATAAATTTGATCGTTGATTTGGATATACCATCATGTTCTACATTAAGAGATTGATAAAACAACACCAAGTATGTCGTTGAAAACCACCATATGTGCTTCACATAACAATGGAAAAACATGTAAAGTGTTCCACGCACCAGAAGCTTCATAGTATGGCATGTTTCTGAATAACTCATTCTATGTGTTGTTGAGCAAGTTTTATATATAATAAAACTCTCAATACCGACAGTATACATATCTTATCTTATAATATCAAGGGTATCGTTCCTATGAGGACTGTAGACACTTAAACAATTTGAATCAAACTTTGTCTAAGATACTAAGAATTTGGTTTGAATTAAATTAAATAACAAAAATTAAAACAAATAATAAAATGAAACAGATAAGTAATTAAACAAAGGAGTTGCTAATGAAAATTAAGATTGATCAAAGTTGAATACTTAGGAATTATTATATCCTTATTTGTTTCCCTTAATCTTGTTGGTTTAATTATGTTTGATCCTATGTTTCCTAATGTTTTAATTATTCTCTCTTAAGATCTAATCAATTAACCCCAATTAATTTTGATATTTATGGATTTGTAATCTCTCAATTTATAAACTACTCCTAACTTATTCAATTAGATCTGAAGCAATCTATTAGATAATTTATGTCACAAACAAAATCTCTCTTCGACTGATCATTAATTTGATAATTGTGGGTCTATTAAGTTGCCAACTCTCATTTTACAGCTTTACACTAATTACTTTGACTCACTCTCTCGATTTGTTATTAAGTATATGCACAAAAATTATCACAAGCATCTAAAGATATATTGAAATCAACAATAATTAAGTTTCACAAAATTATTCCATAATAATTTCTAATCTAGATTTAGAAATCCATAGACATGTTATACATCATAGAAATCTAATTACACATCAAGGACTATGAAAAAAGGTAAAAGGAAAAGAATAAATAGTGCTTGACTTATTGATCTAGAATGTTGGAATTTCCTGAAGCTCTTCTTTGATCTACTTTTATGTACAGTTGTGCCTCTTTCTGGTGTTTTTCATGTTCTTATATAGTGGTTTAGGGTTCTAGGGTCCTATCTAGGATTCCTCACTTTGTTCGATTCCAAAAATAGCCCAAACCTTAAAAACACAAAAAGATCTTACCTGAAAACCCGCAATTGTGCCTTAGAGAGAGCCACATAGCCCCATGTAATGCCTATCACGATCGTGCCTCATGCATCTTACATCTTCTTTGTTCTTTTTTTTTATTTTCAATACTTAGAAATTACATCAAATACCTCTTGAAATACAAAATTAAGATTAAATTCATGCTCTAAACCACTCAAGATCTTAAAAAATAATTAAAAATTAACAATATCACAATTATAAGTCTATACAAACGATAATCATCTAAGAAATACTTAAAAACACACTAAAATACCTAGAAAAACATAGTATCATCCATACCTATCATATGTCTCAATAGTGCCACTTCATCCAATCAAATTGTGTTATGTTATCCCAATCATAACTTAGCATATGTCCCAATTATTGCTTAAAATATGTCTCAATTGTTACCTAACATATGACTTAATCATTACATGAAATGTGTCTCAATTATCACGTGACACATATTTCTATTCAATTGTTGTCATATGTCCTTTTAAACTTACTCCATATGTTTTCATCAATGTGTGCCATATTAGTATGTGTGGTTCATCTATCAAGTCAAACCCTAATTCATTGGTTCCTAACACGAATCACATTGGTTAATCTCATTTTCATATATGTTATGTAAAGGTTCTCTTTCCAAATAAAGATTATTATAAGAAGTTACTCTTTACCTAGATGAAAGAAAAGATTTGTGAAATCCTAATAGAGATTAAGGAGATTTAGGTAATGTTTATTTATCGAACCATTATAAATTTAGTTTACAACTTCTCTTCCCTATACTTTTTAATTAATTATTAATTGATTAATTAAGTTAAATTAAATTTTCATTGCATTTTATCATTCAATTTGAAATCTATTAAAGGTCTTTATTAAGTTGCAAAAAGTCATGTGCCCAAGAGACCCCCTTTTAGATGTCATTAGGGACCAATAAATGGTATCATAGCGAGTTTCTATTTTTTAAATAAAATTTTTAAAAAGATCTTTATGGTAGGTGCATCTACATCTTCACTTAGCTAAGAAAGCCAAAATATTAATAATTCTTCTTTCTTTGATGAAATGATTATCTTTATTAGAAAACTAAAATAAAATTCTTGATAACCAAAACTATTGACTTATGAGAAATTATTTCAAGTGGTCCATTCATTCATTTTAAGTAATAGATAGAAAATTTCCCAAACTAAAAGAAGAATGAGATCCTCAAGATAAAAGACTAATTTCTTTGAATAACCAAGTTATTCACATTTTACTTTATGCATTAGGAAGAAATAGATTCAATAAAGTCTCTATTTGTTAAACAACTTAGGGATTTTGGTGTGCTTTAGAAGGTATACATGAGAGGACAAATTAAGTGAAAAAGAGTAAATTGAGCATGCTGAAACATTAATACAAATTGTTTCAAATAAAGCATGATAAAAGTGTATCAAGTATATACACTATATTTATTGATACTATCAATGCTCTTAAATAATTAGGCAAGATATATATACTAGTGTTAAAATGTTGAGGAAATTGATTACGTCTCTTACAAAGTCTTGGGAAGCTAAGGTGCTAAAATTTTAAGAAGTAAAGGACCTAAATATGCTATAGCTAGAGAAACTTATTGGACCACTATATACTTACTGAATGAGACTCAAAGAGCCTTAACAAAAAGATACAATGGCTTTGAGAAGGAATAACTTAACCTTAAAGGCATCAAAAGTGGAATTACGTGAAGAAAAAAAGATATCTGCTAGTGAAAGGCAATAACGAATACCTTAAACTTATCATTAGAAAATTTAAGAAGTTTTTTAGGAGAAAGAATTTCTTCAAGAAAAGGACTCTAAGAAATGTAAGGTAGTGTTATAAACATAAATTAAATAAGATTTTTTATGTAGGTCATGCCCTCTCATCAAGGATAATGATAAATATAAGAAAATGACAAGAAAGAGAAGGGAAAAAACAAAAAGAGAGTTCTTAAAGCCTTCATTTGGGATGACATAAGTGATTCTAAAAGTGGAAATTTGGAAGTCGACGTAGTTCACATTTACTTTATGACTAAAGAAGATGATAGGGTACTCTCCAACTTTAAATCTTGTGATAATAATGGTGATATAATATCGTCGTATGATAAACTAGTTAAGATCCTTAAAATTATGAGTATGAAAGGGAAGAAGTTATTTTTTAAACTCAAAGAGACTTAAAAGAATCTAAATGCTTAGATTAGTGAAAATAAAAGGTTGAAGAGTGAATGGCATAACATTAAAGCATCTAAGAGTGTGCGCATTATTGACAAGGAAAACTTAGAAGCATTAAAACATAAGAATGAGATAATGAAAAAGGACACCAATGATTTCTATGAATCATTGTCCAAATTCACAAAGAGAAGTGACGAATTAAAAGTATGCTAAAACGTCAAATAATTAGCATAGGATTGGATATAACCAATGAAGTGTATCTAATACTAAAACTACATTTACCAAGGGAAAGTATTTGCGTAGCGAGTAACCCTTGCCTAAAATGAAAAATGAGTATGGTGCATCCATATCTAACTATATGCATATGTTATATCCATTAGACCTTACTATAAAAGTAAGCCTCATGCTTTCATGTGTAGCTCTTAATCTAGGCGTATAACTAATCATTCCCAAGGTAAGAATATGAATGATTTCTTTACAAAACACATGTTAGTATGCAATACCACTCACACTCTTATTCCTCAACATCAAATTAGAAGTAAGCATCAAGCTTCTATTTATAATAGGCCTCATTCTAAGCATAATATTATAACACATTTACATCCCTTATAAGTATTAACATGATCAAACAAATATGTCTCATACATATAATTATAATAGGACATTTTATTACCTAAAAAGAGCATTAAATTCCTTTAATATCCAAAGGAGAGATCCTCATCATTCCAATGCACATAAAAGAACAAGGAATATATTTATACATCAAAATTATAAGTTTCATTATCGTATAACCAATCCATATTATTCATCTAACATTTTTTGTCATTTTTGTTATAAATATAAACATATTGGCAAGTTTTGTTTCATAAAACAAAACTTAATGAGCAAAACCCTTAAAGAAGTGGGTAAGAGAAAGCAAAGACTAATAATCAAGGATCCAAGTTCATTTGGATATATAAAACACATTGATTACCTTGTTTTGTATGTCTTTGAGAAAAATAAGAGAAAATGGTAAATGGATAAGGGATGATCAAGGCATATGAATTGTGATGCATCTTAATTTACAACTTTTAGAGACAAAGATGAAGAATTTGTCACATTTGGAGACAATGTTTAGGGTAAGATAGTTATCATTGGTAAAGTTGGTAAGGAATGTCACACTATAATTGATAATACGCTTTCAGTTGATGGATTAAAGTATAAATTATCAAATGTGATCTAACTATGTGACAAAGACTACAAAGTATACTTTGGAAGAAAATCATATATAGCATCTAGAGTTATTGACAATATCATTACATTCTTGGATAAGAGAGAACGAAATATTTATGCAATTGATCTTTGATGAGTTTTCTAACCAAAATATGAACTACTTAATGTCTATTAATGAAGATATATAGATGTTTCATATGAGGCTTGGATATGTAAGCATAGATCTCATCTCTAACCTTAACTTTAAATAGCTTATCAATAGACTTTTAAATGTCCAATTTGAGAAAAACAAGGTGTGTGGAGCTTTTCAAATGGGAAATAATCTAAGAGCTCAGTTAAATGCAAAAAGTTACTAATAATGATTTATTATTGATGTCTTAAAAAATAATATAAAATGAACTTAAGAAAAAAATTATGGAGAACAAATACATTTAAGTTAAGAAGTTGACTAAGACCATAGTAGAGTCAAGGCACAATAGTTCTACAAGTTCACTTATAAGCCTCCTATATCTCCTATTTGCTTATTTTAATACTTTAGGATCTTTTTATGTATAAAACATATCATGTTTTAAACTTAATGCATAAATCTTTACTTTTATCAAAAGGAATTAAGTTATAATTTCAAAGGAAACCCTCTTGATCTTTAAAAGACTATTTTTGAATCAAGTTCTAGTTTTAAAAAGAGGTTTTATTTTCTTAAAAACCTAAAAGTTCTTTAGAAATATATATTCAGAAATATTAATCAATCAATATATAGTTGTGGTTAACCAATATAGTGTTTATGGAGACATTAGTTAACTAATATCTAGGTGTGGTTAACCAAAGGTTTTTTTTAAATTATGTACATATGACATTGGTTAAGACACATTGGTCAACTAACATGTCATAATAGTAGGTTGATACTATTACTAGTCATTACAGCCATGGTCGATTCGACAACTTTTGCACGAGAGGCTCAATTGGGCCTGAGGCAGCTAAGCTCAAGCCCAAGCTCAAGCTCGATAGGGCCTAACCAACCTGAAGTTCAACTTAGATTGATGAAACACAATTCTTTATTTTTAAATTAAAAAATAAAAACAAAATCATCTTTAGTTTTTTTAAACATTGTCATTTTCCTTGTAGCTGCCAAGCCTCAAGTCAGGTTGGGCCAATCCTAAGCCTGATTGCCGAGTTTAGGTGCAATAACTAAATTTTGTCTAATGATATTTTAAAGTTAGAATGGGTATAAATACTTGGACATTCAATTTTTTAACATATTTATAACATTTTAAGGTTAAAATAACACATTTATCAGAGTTTCTAAGAATTTACAAGTATTCATTCATTGGTTCTAAAGTGATTGAGAGCCCTTGAGTATTAAAATGAGTAACAAAGATTCAAATACGTTATAGACATTTATTGGGGCTAGCTTTATTGTATATGGATGTTCCAATAAGCATTAGGGTTCCTCCACCTAATTGAGAAAAGAGTTTGGTGAAGTCATAAGAGAGAGTGGGACAGTGAATGTAGATAAGGTTTATTTTTCGAACTACTATAAAATTAATTAGTAATTTCTCTTTCCTATATTATTTTCTTTATTCTTAGTTGATTGATTGATTTTAATTAAATTTTCATTGCATTTCATCATTTAATTTGAAATATATTAAGGATATTTATTAAGTTTTAAAAAATTTTCTTAAATTTATTAACACCTAATTCACTCTACCTTTTGGGTACCATTAGGGACAAACAATAACTATTGCAAAAATTATGGCTATGTTTTTACTATTTGACAATCATTATGATATAATAAAACTTTTAGGCAAGGCACTACATTGAAGCCTTTTGTACCTCTACTATTATTGCTACTACTAAGGAGTCTTTGATAACAATTTTCCTAATTTTTCTATAGAAGACATTTGTGATCTTCTCCAACAAGTACAACAAGATCTTATAAATCTACCATCTAAGTTGTATCTATTACGTTAGGTAACTCTTCCTCAGGTTCTTTAACTTTACTATTGTAATCATTTGACTTTTGATTCTTCAACCTTCAATCCAAAAGGCATCTTACTATTATTCCTATTGTTCATATTGTAATTAACTTAACCATGATTATTCAAAATATAAGAACAATTAACAAATCATAGTTATTTGTCTATATTGTTTTTCATATTCCCGAAATTATATTAAATCCTTTATCTATTAGGCAATTATCTATTACAAAATTATGTGATCTTTTATGTAGGATTCATAGTCAAGAGAGATTAATAGGACTAAACCTAAAGTTGATTGCCTATATAAGCATAGTTTTCTCTATTTTCCTTCCAACAAAATTTTTGTTTTTGTTATTTCTCATGTTTTTCTTTAGGTCATCTTTCTAATTCTAAACTAAAACCTTAATTCTAGTGGTTTTTTTAATTGTCTTATCATGTAAAGAGTGTTGATTGTGTTTTATGTCAGATTTCAAAACCTCATGGTTTATCTTTTCCTAGTAGCACTTTTATTTCTTTTACTCCATTTGACTTGTTTCATTATAATATTTAAGGTCCTTCTCTTAATACTTCTATGGATGGTTCACATCATTTTGTGATTTTTATTGATGAAAATTCTAGACTTTATGGATTTATCTCATGTGAAGTAGGTCTATATTGGCTTTTATACACTTATGATTTGCAAATATGATTACTATTTATCTTTCCTTTAAACTTAAAATATTTTGCACTAATAATGGCACATAATTTCAAGAAATTACTTTCATCCAATTTGTGTCCCAAAATGGAACTATATTTCAAAGATTTTATCTTAAAACATTATTACCAAATAAGCATACAGAAAGAAGTCACATACACATTTTAGATATTGTTACAATTTATATCTTCTCTTTATATGTACTGAAATTTTTAAAGGGAAGCTACCCTTACTATTGTCTACATAATCAATCACATTCTTCTCCATTTATTATTAATATTTCTCCCTACAAGTGTTTGTATAACCATCTTCCAGAATATCATATGTTTAAATTTTTATTAGTGATTGCTTTGCTCTCTTTAAATGACAAGTTTCTCATCATATTACTTTCTGAGAACATAAAATGTTCTTAAATATATCTTCCTTCCAAATTGACAAACTTATGGCACCCGTTATCTCTAATTTCTGTATTCCTAATAAAATTTATATACAAGAGGCTTTTATTAGTGTAGACCAATGTTCTGATTCTTTTATAGAATCTTCTCCAGCTGTAAAGTTTAATGATATTCTACTGCCAATTTCTCCTACTTTATTTGCTTCACCTTCTCATACATTTTATCGATCTGTCTATATAAGTCAACCCTATATTCTTTGTTCACAAGTATATTTGTTCTATCATTACACCTTATAAGCCTTGCATATACTATGAAACTTGTTTTAATCATTTATAGCATAAAGCAATGACAAGAGTTCTTCAAGCACTCACTCGTTAATATATATGGGATCTAGTTGAATTGTCCCATAAAAATTTGATTAGTTGTAGATTGCTTTAAATCAAGATTCTTGTAAATGATTCTACTTAATGACATAAAGCTTGAGTTATTGCTAAAGGTTTTTAATGGGAATATAATGTTAACTATAAAGTGACTTTTTCTCTAATAACTCATCTTCCTTTTCTTTAGAATCTTATTGACATTTTCATTGTAAAGAAATGGAACCTATTTCAAATAGATGTTAAGAATGCATTTATCAATGGTAATTTATCTAAAGTGGTGTATATGCAACAACCTCTTGGCCATACTTACCTATATGATTAGATTTATTGGCTATTTTATACAACCTTAAGAATGTACCACGAGCTTGGTCTTCCAAGTTCAGTAACATTATCTCTTAACTTCTAATCCTTATAATTATGTACTATTTCTTCAGAGAAATACTTAGAGATACACTTTACTTCTTGTTTATATTAATAAAATAATTATTACTGGTATTAATTTTCAAGGCACTAATGATCTAAAAGCATTTTTTTCATTAACATTTTGATATGGGGGAATATAACTTCTTAATTTCTTTCTTGACCTTGAAATCTCATCCTACAAGTATCCTATGAGCTTATTTCTCATATATGCCTCACATATTCCAATTGTATACACTCTTGTAGAATCTAATACCCATTATTCTACTAGTGATGGTACTCATCTCAGTGATGGCATTATTTACCAAAAATTAATTGGTAATCTTGTTTATCGTATAGTTATTCAACTTAACAATGCTTAGGCAATCCATATTATTATTCAATTCATGTTTGTTTTACATATCATTCATCATATTTCTATGCTACACACTACCCATTATCTTAATTAGGCTTTATTTTATAACTTTCTTTTTACATTCACCTCTTGTTCTAAAAGCTTATTCTGACGTAGATTTGCTGCTGATCACATTGATTAATGAATTACACTAGTTTATTTTATATAGAGATTACTTAATCTTATGACATAGTAGGAAGCAAACAATCACATCTCACTCTAGTAGTGAAGGTAAATATTAAACCATGGATGATATTACTTCTAAACTTATTTGGTTGTGAATTACTAAGAGGTATAGGCATTATACATTCATCAACTATTATTCTCTATTGTGATAATCACAATTCTATAAATATTGTAAATAATGATATCTTCAATAAGCATAGTAAATATGTTAAGAATGATTATCACTTTATAAGACATCATATCATTCAAGGTATAATTTGACTTATATTTACTTTCTTTTAAAGATTAGATTGTTGATATTTTCACTAAAGCTCATTCACTAGCCGATTTCATAGTCTCATTTACAAACTATAACTTAACAATCTTTGGCCATCTTGACCTTAAAGGGAGGATGTCGAAGCTATTCTAGAAAAAAATAAAATATTAGTTACAAATTTTCTTAATTTATAATAATCATTTGATTTCCTCTCAGCAAACTTCTTGCCCCAAAAGGTGGAATCAGCCAAACTACTACAATTTGTATGTCAAAAGAAAAATTATTTGAGGACTTAAAAAATGGTGGATATGAACTTTAAACTATATTATAAAAATACTATACTTATAATTTTTAATCAACTATTACCTTATAATGCTTAATTTTTTTCTAAAATTTTGAGAGGAGCTAATTTTGGAAAAGTAGAAAGCTTGGATATTAATTATCATATCAAAAGAGAGTGGTGAAAGTTTTCTATTACGATTAAGAGCTTAAGATTTCGAGACTTAAAGAGACTACTTTCAAATCACCTGTTTCAATAACGTCTAACTCATCTATTTTCTCTCTCTTCTAATTATTGAATAGTTGAATGTTAATACAAAATTAATGGATCAGGTAAATTAAAGCCATTTTCTAAAGCATTGGTACAGAATTAATGGATAGGGTGAATTAATGCCATTTCCCAAAGCATTACTCCAGCTTCGAAGACAATGCAGAGATTGCACTATTTGGCAAAGGGTGCAATCTTTCGAACTCACTGACAAGGATAATAATTTTTAAAATGGAGAGGGCTACAGACAGGCATAGCTAAGAAAAATTGGGCTTTTGAAAGAGAACAATCGTAAACCTGATCCAGGTCCAACAGTGAAAAACCTGAAAAACCCCATGTGAAGTATCATAAATCCCCATAACCGTAGGGTTTGGTGGCCTCAGTTGAAAGATGACAGAGAGCGAAGCGGCCGGGGAGAACGTGGAGGCAATCGGCGAGGACATGGATGTCATCGAGGCCAGCGGCGGGAAGCGATCAAGAGGGGAGGAGGATGGAAATGAGGAGTTGGTGAAGAGGCAGAAGGTGGACAAGTCTGTGGAAGAGGAGAGACTTGAGAAGAAGGTTGAAGAAGAAATTGATGGAAACGGAGAAGAGAAGGGAGAAGAGGAAGAGAAAGAGGAGGTCGGTCCGGTGACATTGGGTCCGAAGAGTTTTGGGTCGTCGGTTGAGATTTTTGATTACTTCTACAAATTCCTTCATTTTTGGCCTCCCCATGTTAAAATCAACAAGGTATAGTTGTTTATCCTTTAGAATTTGATGACTGAAAGTAAAGTTTAAAGTTTTTAGTGGATGGATGGCTAAATGTATAAGCGATGCCTAGCTTAGCTTCTAATTAGTATGTTTTTTAAAAGGTATAACTTTTATTTTAGTTGGATGGGATTGAGTTTAAGGGAGAACATCTATTGATGGATTTTCATGTGTTCTGGTGGTTGAGGGGTGGAATTGAATTTAGAGTTGATATAGGTTATTCTAGCGTGTCTAGAAGAGGAAGTGTAAGTGATTCAAGCAGCTAGTTTACTAATATTTTTTTTCGTTTCTTTTGCATTATCAAATTTTACCTTTTTCAGTCTTAAACTTGTGGTTGTTATTAATAATTGCTATGTAGACTGTGTTGTGAACTATATCTACCCCTTTCTCTTGGCTATGGGGATATAAATAGATGGTGTTTGGTACAAGGTAGTAATGGGACTATACAGCGCACCATTGTTTCCTGTGTTTGGTCCCCTTTACAAGAATGGAAATTCATTATGACATGTTTAGAGTCATGCCTTCCCCGTTCCATTCCACCCATAATTCTGGTCCATTGTGTTACTTTCTCCCTAGCATCACCTGTGGGGAATAGTTTAGATTTTGGGCCTTTAGGAGCTACTTGATGATCTGATAATGTGCTCGTAATGGCTCCTTTTAGCTTACTTTCTACATTTTGTGTATAGGGAAATTGAATTACAGTTGTTTTCCAGAGTAAGAGGAATTAGACATTGTTCTGGCGTGATTTATACTGTTGGATGTGGGATTAATTAATCTGCATTGAGTTTATTAAAATATGGGATAATAGTCAAAGTTTTGAGTTATAATGAACTCTTTTTTTCCTTCCAAATGATAAAGGGCATTCTGATCTCATTGCATATTAGAACTTCCTTGTCTTTTTGGGAAACATGTATCCCCATACTTGTGAGGTGCTTTTGACTCAAATTCCTAGTGGTTTTTCTTTGATTCAATGTCAATTATCAGAAACAAATCTTCTAAATGTCAAACCACTTGCAGTGTCAATCGCTACTTTTGCAGCCTATAGCAGCACCTTTCCTATGTCAATGTGTGCATTGAGTTGCTTTTGAGACATCAAATCAACAAGGATTTAGATGAGGATGCAGGATTTGGGGGAGGATGCTTAATGTGAGAACCTAATAGGATTCCTTGCCATTCATGGGTCATGTCATGCCTCAATCAATGATGCTAGCTTTTACTGCTAAATTCACTGCCCAACGTCATTTGATTTGTGGTTTTTATTGCAGTATGAGCACATGGTTCTACTAGACCTGCTGGAAAAGGGTCATCCGGAGCCCGACAAGAAGATTGGTTCTGGGATCCGGGCTTTCCAAGTCCAAAATCATCCAACATTTAAGAGTCGATGCTTCTTCCTGATTAGGGATGATGACTCTTTTGATGATTTCAGCTTCAGGAAGTGTGTGGATAATATTCTTCCCTTACCAGAGGATATGAAAGCAAAACCAGATGCCAACAAGTTACTTGGTGGTCGAAAGGGTCACGGTGGAAGAGGTGGAAGAGGTCGAGGAGGCCGTGGAAAGAGGTGGTAAGTCAAGAAATTAATAGTCTCTGACTTACAGGGTATAAATGGTTTTGCCAAGAGAAATCAGCACCCTTGTTTCCTTTCCTATTATATAAGCGCAGGTTGTTGCTTAAAACCCTGTTTCTATATTAAACTTAATCGCCTCCGCTTAGCATATGGAGATGGTGTTTTTGCTGCTATTCATCTCATCTTATGTTGGTAGTTCTTTTTGTGCAATTTTTCCTTTCGTTCACGTATTTATGAAGAGATCATCCACAGATTATTTCCTAACAAAACATGGTGCCTTATCTAAGATCATTTTATTAGACGTAAAAGCTTCTCCATTAGCTTGAGAAGTTTCCGTTACCCGTCAAAGGAACGAGAGAATCTTTGCCGTTGGTGGTTATGAATTGTTGTACTCGTAGGATCAGTGCAGATTTCGATTAACTGAGCTTAGATTCTTCGTATTTGTAGTTATGTTCCTTAAAATGGATACGTATAAGAAAATATATACATATAATAGAAAGGACATCTGAGTAAATCGCTGGAAGAGTTAGATTCTATTATAGTAGGATAATGCATGTTTCAAATCGTTTCAATATGAAGTGTGAAATACCCCGTTAGCATGGTAATGTGGGATAGTGAGAAGAGGAAAACCGTTGAAACACAGGGACGTGCAAAACGTTTATTGAGGCAGGCTTCTAAATAACTTGGGCAGGCTAAGGTATTTTTTGGTAGGTACTTCGGCTTTACAATTACATAATCATTAACGTTAACATTGTCTAAAGGACCTTTGTACACCATAAAATGATTTAAAGTGTGGAAGGGTACAAAATAATAATTTGCTTTTTTATAATTATTTACCAGGTTTAATAGTTTGAAAGTAGTGAAAATTGTTTCAATAATACTATTTCTTAGGATCGTTCTCAAGTTTGACAAGCTATCATATTAGTCTATTGTTTTCAAAATTATCAGAGATTTTAGTTAATATATTTTCTGGCTTTCATACAGTTAATAAACCCTATTTACACATAAAAACGTCGTCGTTTGAAGCTTAAGAAATTTACATGAGATATTCTTGCATGTTTTTCACATGTTTAAATAGGATTTTGAACGACAACTTAATAGTAAGGGAATTTACGACAACTAAAACATAATAGTGATATTTAATAATTTTAAAAAATAAGGGATTAATGTGATAATTTTTTAAATTTCAAGGAGTCCTACGAATATAACCTTACTATTTAATTTATATTTCTCAAATGCGTAGATACTCTTAGAATAGTTTCGTTGCAATTTATAATTTTAATCCACTTCAAACAAGCTTGTAGCATTGTACTCGTATTCTTTTTTACTTGTTTAATCTACAATACATTCTTATCTTAATATTGCAAAATTAGTTAAATTGAGTTGCTTCAAATGAAATTTAACATCAACATCTTACATAAGGATCTAATTACGTATCATAAATTAATGGTATTCATGATCATCAAAGCCACTATTGTTTAAAGTATTTTTACATATTAACAAATATTTTAACTATGTAAGAATAATTGAAGTTGCATTTTGATAATCATGCAGATCATTAAAACAATGATTCTTTAATTTTCTTTCCTTGCATAATCTTTCTTTTATCATTCCTTATTATGTAAATTATAAGTCTTTTCCGACAAATAAGACATGAGTTTTGTGAAAAATATCATAAGACAAAAATCTGATGCATATATTTAGATTTCAATTTTTATGAAATTATTTAAGAGTGTCATTGCATTGCATGCATAACAATTCACAAATTATGAATAAATTAATTGATATGCAATTTACAATTTAACAAAAGGTAGAAATTCAAAGTTAGACCTTAACACTTAAAAGCTCTTAAAATTAAAAGGAAAAATAATGCCTTAGAATATGTTTGGTTGGTGGTTTTATTAATGGGATGAAATGGAATGTAATACTATTCTATCATTTGAGAAGAAAGTTTCTAATATAATGAAATGTAATATGATAGAAAAGGAGGATTTCATATATATCTCATTCTATCCTAAACGGTAACAATGATAAACCTTTGGTTTAGAGAGTTCAGGATGAAATGTAAAATGATAAATAACTTTTCACTATATTACATTATGAACTCTAATTCCAAACAACAATTTACTATATTATATTATGAGCTCTTTCATCCCTCCTAAATAATATTTTTTTAATATTACATCAATTTACATTCTATTTTATTATAAATCATTCCATTATATTCTACTTTATTAAAAATCTTACATCCAACTAAACATAGCCTTACAGATAAATATTTAGGAAGGTTAACTACAGAGAACAAGAAAATAATAATATTTTAAAAAGGTTATGTTGATCATATATATAATGTCACCTCTTTAATAATCGGTCAAATGATTATTTATATTGAAATAATTCAACAAAAATTTAATAGAAAATTATTTTTAATATTTTATTATCACAAAATAGCTTTTGAAATAATTTCAAAATAGTAAGTATTTTTAATTAAAATTTGTAAGTTATAGTCTTTAAATTTTATTTAAACTCTTAGGCTACTATACTTAGAATACACAATAAGGGTGGATAGATACAAAACTGAAGTTATCATCAAATTGTTAAATAAAGTTCAATATTATCTAGGTAAGGTATAATCTTCATTGACTATATTATAAAAGATTTTTAGAAAGACAAATGCACTTCATTCACGTTGAGCATACGATACATATATAGAGTTTACTAGAGTTTACAAAACTGTAAGATAAGTTTGGATAATGTCTATCTAAACTGTAGGATAAGTATTAATTTAGATACGCAATACATAACAAACCAAACAATAATAGTTACAATAGATATGGACTTTAGTTATTCTTATCACCCTCCCGCAAGTTGAATTGGTCTTAGCAAGACAGTTAACTTGTTCTTTAAATGGAAAATGATGATTTGGGGAACCTTTTGGTTATAATTGGTTAGTTGATTAGTAATTGCAATATAACACAATTGAAGTTCTTTGTTAACAACTTTATCAAGCGCATAATAAAATTCAATTTTCAAATGTTTAGACCACATGAAAAATAGGTGTAGTAGTGAGATAAACAGAACATAAATTATCATACCACAGAATAGGAGAGGATGTTGAAGGAATACCAATTTCTTGCATAACTTATTGTCACCACTATAACTCTATTACAACATTAGCAATAGCACGATACTAAGCTCTGGTAGATGATTTGGCCACCATTCTTTGTTTCCTTGATCCCCACGATATTAAATTGCTACCAACATAAATAGCAAAGCTTGTGATACTCTTATAATCAACAACGTTGCCTCCCTAATCGGAGTCACTATAAGTTGAGATATGAAAAGAACTTGTTCGTCTCAACAAATGTTATGATTAATAGTGCTAAGAAGATATCTGAGCATTCGTTTAACTAATGTCCATTGTTGATCAACAGGTGAATATATGAATTGAGAAACCTTGTTGTCAGTGTAACAAATATCAGGATGAATTAATCAGAGGTATTACATGAAGTAAATTAATTATTAATATAGAAATCCGATATGATATGCAAACTACACGAGAAGGGCGGTTGAATTGTGTAATCTTTTCAAAAATATTAATCTTTTGAGACTTCTTGAATTTCTTTAAAAATATTCAAATGATTACTAAAAAACTTTGCTAAAGTTGATAAGCAATACAATCGCAATTAATATTATCTACTTCATCTAACAACAAGAAAATTAAAAGTAAGGGTTAGAGAATAGATACTATGATTTTATACTAGTTCACCCCAAACTTTGTGCTACGTCCAGTCCTCAGAGTTAGTCTGAGATTTTACTATACTCTTCAACTTTACTAGTATTCTTCCTATACTTATAGAACCTCTTTAGGTCTCTCTCACAAAGTATTCTTTATCAGCTATATTAGCCTCTCCAGGCTCTAGCCTTTCTTTCTCTCCCTAAGAAAAGTATTTTTGAGCTTTATGTTACAAATGTACTCGCTCACTTCTTTCTCTTCGTTATCTTAGTCTTAAACTAGAAGTAGAATTTATAGCCTAAGTATCCAACTATCTTCTTGAAAATTGCTTCTTGAATCTTTTAGAAATGATTATTAGTTGAGTCCTGTAACTAACTCCAACTAACTAACTATCTGACATTCTAGAATATCTTCCTTTTGTATCGTCTGGAATAATGTTTCTTCTGTTATTATGTTTGGTCTGTTATTTCGCTTCGTCTATTGTCGCGCTTCGTCTGTTATCGTGCTTTGTCTGGTGTCACATTTCGTCTGGTATTGCACTTTCGTCTAGAATTGTGTTTCTTCTAGTGTTGTGCTTTCGTTTGGTGTCACGCTTTTTCTGGTGTTGCACTTTCGTCTGGTGTTATGCTATCGTCTAGTGTAGCACTTTCGTCTTATGTAGCACTTCGTCTGGCGTTGACCGCGCACCTTCTGAGTTGACTAAGTGCTACTTACATTTTCTGCACACTTATCAAACTTATCAAAACAGTTCATACATTTCTAAGATTATTATTATTTGATTGTCATCAAAAGTAATAGAAGTGAAGTCCTCTTGATTTAACAATCTCCCCCTTTTTTATGATAACAAATAATCATAATTTTAGAGGATAAAATGATATTAATAGACGAATAGTATTCTGACGAATAATAAAGCAAAAAACATAAGAAAGGAATTGCATACAATATATAGATAATGTTTTCTATATGCTTTCTATCTTCTCTTCTCGTTCTCCTCTTTTTCTTCTTCTCCCCCTATTTGTTATTAATCAAAAAGATTGCTTATCGTAGACACTTCAGAACTTCAGAAAATATACGTTGCATGCCAGTACGGATCGTCTTAAGGTCTTGTTTAATAGTAACCCGTAATAGTGCTACTTCCTCATGAAGATCACCCACTGAGTCAGCTAGTTCATCAACCTTAGTATGAACTTCCTCAATTTCTT
>JANIJH010000006.1:61447052-61458506 GCA_024520975.1 Erythroxylum areolatum | reverse complement strand
TTTTTCTTAGCCTCCAAGTTGTTGCCTCTCTCAATTTTCAAAATGTTCTCTCTTAGCTATTATGCCTCATCTTCACCCTTATCTGCTTTTATTTTGTCTCTCTCTTACTTTTTTCATTTTGCATGACAATGTCCCTCCTAATTGTTATCTTTAATTGTAATTAACTAAAACTAATTAAAGAAAATTGGAAATAAACATGTTGGACCAATTTCTTTTTATTATTATTTATTCATTTTGTTTATTTATTCTTAGAATTGAGTCATTAAGTTAGTGAGCATAAGTAGCAATTAGTAATTAGAATGGAAATGTTAGAATTAAATTGGAGTATAGTATGGTATTAATGGACTAAGGAGTAAATAGGCATTAGTTTAAATGAGGAGGGGTATAATTGGAAGACCCAGACCAAAATGTGGTCTTGAATAAAAGAGAAAGAAGAAAAAGAAGAGAAGTGTGCGTGGGTTTGAGAAGAAGAGAAAACGTGAAAGAAGAGAGGAGAAGAGAAGAAAATCGTGAAAGCTAGGAAAGAAGAGAGAAAAACGTGGAAAGAAAAAGAAGGAAGAGGATTTGGCTACGCTAAGGTAAGTTCATCTTTTCTTCTTGCTTTGTTAGAAAACAAAAGGAATTAGAAAGAGAACGAGATTTTGTGATGAGAATGAAGAGAGAAAGAAGAACCCATTTTTATCTTTCATAGATTTTAACCTAGGTCTTATTTTTCTAACCTAGATAAACTATGGATAGCTTAAGATTAAGATTAATTTTGTTTATTTTTTATTATTGAAGCTTATGGATTTCTATGGGGATATTGTTTTGAATGAAAATTTGGTTTGTTTTAGGAAATCAAGAAAATCTTACCCAAGAACAAGAGGAAAGGCACAATCGAGTTTGGATTTTCAAGCGAAATTAAGTGGGTAATATGTTTATAGTTGTTGTGAGATGAGCAAATTTCTTACTTGTATGTGTGTGTGCCTAATTGTTTGAATTTGAATTGTCGTGATTGTTGAAAAAATGCATTATGATTATTACCATATTTTGTCATAAGTGATGTTATGACATTTTGTATAAGCAAAAGAGGAAATAGCTTAAAAAGCATTAAAATATGAATATGTGATGAATTGAATTGAGCATAAGAAATTTGCTTGTGTTTGGGCAAAAGAAAAACCATTTCATTCGTCACGTGCATATTGATCTAAAACCTTCTCCCGACTGCCCGCTTGTGACATATGAGATCTTAAGAACGGACTCATTTTGTTCATGGTGTAAACTTCGATTTCACCAATCTATAGAACTCTCAAGCCATTTGTTTGTACATTTCATTCGATTTGTTAAGTATGATGCATAATTGAGTATTATGCTTTGATGTTTGAATATACATGATATGCTATATGTGATAGCCTTTACTTTGAATCTGTGAACTAGAATTGTCGATGATCTAATTGCTAGATTGAATGAGTTATAGATGTATATATATACATTTACCTATGCTTGATTGTGTGGCTTGTTATCGATGGCTATAAATATATTAGCCACTGAGCTTTGTAGCTCAACCCATTTTCCACTCCTCTAGCTAAATTTAGTAATTAAGTTAGTTCGATTACTTTTGGGTAGCTTAACAGCATATCAAACATTGAGCATCCATTTGTATTTTGTATTAAGTTATTAATGTGTTTGTTGATATGTAACTAAAGCTACATTCAAACTTCATTTTGTTTAGTAATGAGAATTGAAGAAGTTCTTTTGTATATGTTTATGTTTATCTTGTGGTTGAGTTGCGATGGTTGTGGAAATAGTATGTGTATGTGTGCAGAATTTTGTGTTTGAATGTTGGGTTCTGGGTTGTGAAATGAAGGTTTTGCCACGACGAAGTCAGATGTTGGCCTCGGCGAACCTTTTCTGAAAGGCGTTTTCGGCCCGATCTCAACGTTTCGCTGCGACAAAAGCCGAACTTTTTCTACGGTGTATTTATCCCGAGAGGTCCTTGGGTGAATTCGGGGACTTCACCACCGCGAAGTTGGACTTTCGCCGTAGCATATTTGTCTCGAAGGGTGACTTTGCTCGACCTTGAGACTTCGCCACGGCAAATTTCTCCCGAAAGGTCTTTGGAAATATTTCTTCATATTCGCCGCGGCAAAACCGCCCACGTGACGCTGAAATTTCTCCTTACTCTCGCATGGTCCTCACCCAACCACCCTGAATGGTTTCCTTGGGATTAGTAACGGGACCCGGGCCCCAACAAAACAAATTTACACAAGTCTGAAACAATAGAAATTTGGCACAAATTAGACATAATAAATCCAATCAAATATTAATGGATGAGTTTAAAGATGAAATAATATGATAAAATTATAACAATTTAAATTAAGATAAATCAGACATGATCATATGAAATTAAAATCAAATGAATGTTTACTATTCCTAGAAGAATTTAAATTAAATTGGATGGTATATAACTATACACAATCAAATTTTAAAATTAATCAAGTGCAGCTAAATATTAAGTGAAATTAAATGTATGACCAAAATAACATTATATTATGACAAAATCCTTAAGACAAAATTAATTGTAGAAAATTTGAACAAATTTTAATATTAACATTTAATAATTTTAAATATTTAGATAAAATATTATGTAAATTATATATATATATATATATATATAATAAATGTCGAAGTAAATTCACACACACACACATATGTATACGCATACATAACGATTGGATTTCTTAAGCCAAATGCTATAATGAATGTAATTTTAACTTTTATATATATATATATATATAATCATGATGAATTCATAAATACCAAAAAATTCTTCTTATTGTACTTTAACCATCTAAATTTTTTGTACATTAAAATTTTCCTTATTCCGTTTAAAGTTGCAAACTTTTAAAATTATATATATGATATTAATAGTAGATATGCGATCCTAATAAATTTCAATATACTAAATCAAGGTTGCTTACGGGAAGTCAAGAGTAACTTTCATATTTCATAGTTCATGAAATCATTGTTAAAGCTGAGAGATATTCTCCATTATAGCATTTAATGCGATGTTAGGAATGGCATGTTAACCTCCTTGTGGTATGATATCTGGTATTCGGCTTCCCCTAACTAATCACCTTTAAATCTTATTATCATCAGACTCAGTTTGAAATCCCGCAATAAAGCGAGATTTGAGGAGGTGTAATAGTATACAATTTTACCCTTATATAATAAAGAAATTGTTTCCGATATGTAACACCCTATAGATACTAAAGTTAACTCTATAATCACTTATGGCGATCATCAGCTCAACTTGTCGAGGAGCTTTGGTAACCCTAATTCTTAGAGTCTTCCTAATTTTGAGATTGTAGACAATTATATACGGAAGAGGCATAATTCAGGAAAGCTCACAATTCCCTCGTGCACGCTACTACTTAATCCTCATGTTCCTAAACATCCATGGGCTGATATTATATGGAAAAGGAAATTGCTTCCTAAGGTATTCACATTCCTCTTATTAAACAAAAGATGTCCACCTAAGATAAACTGCATTACCTCAATATCTCTAAAAGATGTATCACTTGAAGAAGTGTTTTTCAATCCTTAAATCGCCTATTTTTATCTTGTAAAATATTCTTTAGTCATTTGGAATATTATACAGACACAGTAGTTCCTTAGAGATTTCAATTTTAAGCATCAAGCTATCTTTAACAAGATTATTGTTTTATCTTATATGGGATCTAAAGCTACATGTTTCATTGCCTTAGGATGTACTATTTCCACCATATAGACTGATTTCCAGAATCTTTAAGAACTTAGAAATAACAAGTTTCCAAGCGGTAGGGGAACTTATGACTTAATTAAGGAAAAAGCTCCTAATACACAATCTCACTTCATAAGCTGCATGTTTGGAATAATGCAATACAGTAACTAGTTTAGGAACTAGCTCTGGAATGAATTAACCTATACAAGGTTGTGTTGAATATTTTTTCCTTATAAGTCATGTTTGCAAGTGTACTTTGGTTTCAAGCTTGTAATCCCCATTCCTAGGTTCGTTCTTATTTAATATTATTTTCATCTTCAAGAAATATAAACTAAATCAAGGTAAACTATTGTGTATTGAAATGTTCTTATCAAATGTTTATGAATGTAATTCCAGCTCTTAAATTATGTGTATTACATTAATAATAAATTTTATACTATAATAAATATTTGTTTTAAAAAATTATTAATTAATTTAAAAATATTCTTAATTTACTTCAGTCCTTTTAATTCTTAATGTACTTTAATCACTTTAAATTTGTGAACGATAAAATATCTTTTGATGATATAAAATCAAATGTTTACATTTATGAATTCCAAGCATGTAAAAAAGCATTAAGTAATCTTAATACATATATGTATATGTGTAAATGTTAAAGCATGTAATAACTAAATGAGATTAAATATCATAAAGAGTGACTTGAATCTACTTTCTACGTATATTTAAACGGATTGAATTTGTTGGATTCGTGTGATTTGACATATTATCAATATACCTCTTGACTTCATAAAACTATTAATAATTCTCTTATAGTTTTTATCCATAACACCTGTACCTTTCGTCAACTTTTGCTACAATTGTAGACTCCAAAACTGTGTCGTTTTTAATACGTGACACTACACACGGCACTCGATGATGTTTTTTTAAAGTTTAGATTTAGAGTTTATAACGGAAGTTGATAACAGGGAGATATATGTTATAAAACCAAAATTATAGAGGGTTATTGATAATTTTTGGAAGTCAGGTGATATATTGATAATGTATCAAATTGTATGGGGTCCAATAAATTTTACTCTCTTTAAACAAAAGTTATTTCACAATGATATTTTGAAATGAAAAGCTTTTGAGTTTTTACTCCTCCTTTGTATTTCTTTCAGTAATAAATTTATATTTATATCATAACAAAAAAATATTAGGGTTTTGATGCTTTTTAGATAAATGGATAAAACTTTCAACCAATATAATTTTTTATATTTTTATTGTATATGATACCAAGTAATTATTAAATATATTAATATTTTTGTCTGTATAATTAATTTTTTTCCTAATTGAACCTCTTTAATATTTTCTTTCTTTCTTTTTTTACTTCTGAATTCTTGTCTTTCACTCTATTAAGTTAAATTTGCATCACTAAAACAAAATGACAACTTTTTAGTGCTTCAGTAAGAATTTAACCGACTTAGTTATTAATATTTTACATATTTAATATTAGATTACTATTGAACTTATTTATGCTTTCCTTTCTGTAATTAAAAATCTTTATAGCAATTTAAATCTATTCAGTTATTTTTATAGGCATGTATAAGGTAAAAAGAGGTAATAAATTTACAAGTGAATATTAAAGTTAATAAATTATTCATAATAACTCTTTTTCTTTTTCTTTTTCTTTTTTTTTAACTCTTGAGTTCTTCGCTTACACTTTATAAATGTGTGCTCATACCATAAAAAGAAAGTAAAATATTTTTATTTTATAAGATACATGGTTGAAACTTTTAATGATTTTCATTCTTAATAATTATTATGATATTATTAAATTATCTATATTTTTATATCATTGAAATTATAGATATTAATTAAAAAATTTTGCTCACTTTTAGAGGCAGGTAGGAGGTCCATATAACTCTTTTAATTTTCTTCCTCTGTTATGACTTTTGTAAATTGGTAAGAATTTCATCCAATGTGATTCATAATGTTACTATTGTAGTTAATGTCAAGTAATTGTTGATTTTTTTGCATGGTTAAAAAGTCTTGGTACTAAGTGAATTTCTTCAATTATTCTTGGTACTAAGGAAGATTTATCATGTTATGTTGTTTAAAAGTAGTATAAGTGCGTGTTGTTGATTCGTTAAAATATATTTCCATATAAAAAAGAAATTTTGAATCGCTCTTATCATTATTAATAAATTTGTATTGAATTATAGAAGATTTAGAAGATTGGTGAATGTACTTAATCAACTTACTATAATTGCTTCCTGTAAACTCTTCTTTTTGCTTTGGGTCGACGAAACAAACCTAGCCCATTAAATATTCCACTGTAACCCAATCTCCCCAATGCACCATAGGGAATAATCAAATTCATCACCCATAGAAACCAAACCTAGAGAAAGCCCAAAAGAGTTGAAATCATTGTTTTGGTAATAATAGTATGATATAGGTGCATTAGGTTGGTTGCCAATTTCCTCAATGTTTGCTTACACCTCTACAAAGTGATGGCGGTGTAAAGAGCACTAAACCGAAAGTATGTATACAAAGATGATGGCTTTATAGAGCTCTCTGATCAGAGTGAACAAGTATCGAATTAGATGGTGAATAGAAAAAATATTTACAGTATGTATGTTGTAGTACCCTTGAGCATTGTTGATTTTACATATGAACTTAGGCTCGTTTGACTTCTATCAATATCGTTGGCCCTATCACCTATCTTCCTCCAAAGTGTCAATCTAACAAGGCTATGTCTAGCTGAGAGGCATTAATACAAACGTACACTACAACAAAAAGTGTTTTAGGCAATAGACAAAAGCGTTGTTATAAGTATAATTTTTGTTTCCTTTGGTTTAAGGCAACATATTTCATATTGTTACAAGAAGTAGCGCTGCAATAAGTACAAGGAAACATAATTGATTAGGAAACAAAATAAAAAATGTTGCTTTAAGTTTTGACTAAGGAAACACGTTAGGTTCACACTATAATAACAATACTAAATAGATATTGCAACACTTTTAAGTCTTTATAAGGTAATGAATTTTTTTAGGCAACAATTTGTAATAATAAAAGCAACAATTTATTATTTCATTACTAATATTATTTAACATAAAATCAAGGTCTTTTTATTATGTAGGCAACATTTATATCAACATTAAAAGAAATAGATAGATATTAATGTACATCTTAATTATGTACGTACTACCAAAGGTAAATTAACGATAAAAAAGACATTTTTATATATAATATATAATCCATAAGGACTTGTAAAATTCAATCTTTTAACATATTCAAAATACGAAGGCAAAAAATCATTAGCTAACATATCTATCTGTAATATCTTCCACCATTCCATATGGAATAAAAGTGAATTAATCTAAATACTAAACAAAACCAATAAGTATGGGTAATCCAAAATTCTTCACCAAGTACCTCCTTGTCCACTCTTAATCATCACCATCCTACAAAAAGAGAACAAAAGAAACAAGAAATATATTAGAATTGTAAAACTACTATGCTCACAAATAAGTTGATATATGTAAAAAATAAAATACTAACTACTTTATTGTGACGTCAATTTAATAAAGACAAATAATATATTCCAAAAACTAATAACACAATGATTCAGTTCTTTTTACGAACAAATTCCGAAAGCATGAACATAAGCAGCTAATCTCAACTAAAAAGATAACAAGATGATGTACAAAAACACTAAATTAAGGAAATTTGTTACCTGATATTCTTTATGTTGACATGTATGGTTTGAAGGAATAGAAGATTCCTTTCTCGATTGACTAGCTGTAATCAATTTACAACGCAAGTTTATGTCAGTGGTGTTATCTTGCCCAAGTTGAGATTGAATGAGGGAGAACATTTGTTTCATCATTTCTTCTCTATCAGCTTTATCTTGTTTTAGTTGTCTTTTTATTTCTAAGTGTTCAACTTTCTCTTTTTCTAATTCCTTTCTCATTCTCTCCTTTTCAACTTCTACTTTTTGATTCATCTCTTCTCTTAATGCATTCTTAATGTACTGCAACTACTCATTAGGAACTTTGTACAAGGCTTCACTCACCATATTTTTTTCTTTTATGGTAGATGCTTTCACACTCCTTCTAAAAAGTTTATTATGGCTAGGCCTTATCATCACCAAATTAGTCACAACTTTATCAAGCTTTTCACTATCATTTTCCTTTTGTGCTTCTTTAATGTGAGCCTAAAAAAGAAAATTTGCAGGCATAGTAATGAATGCAAGCACCATATATGTTTACAAAAAACCTAGTATAATTCCAATTATACTAGAAATAATTCATTTTGACAAGAAGAACAAATCAACAATATAAAAAACAAATAAAATGGAATTAGAAACACATGAAATAAGCAATAAATTTGGGCATCTCAATAAAAGTAGAAACAATATAAAAAATTATTACAAAACTAGCATTACTCACAATTTTCTTTCTTATAGCTTCAGTAGATTGCTATTATAAGTTACAATATACTTTTCAGCATTAGAGAATGGAGTTTTATCTTCTCTTTCATTTTGCTATCTAAGAAAACAATGGTTAATTACAATTTAGAAATAATTTAGAAAATTAAAGCAATTTCTTAATAGATTATAACTCATTGGAGAACTTCCAACTTAGCATAAATACTTATAAAGCTCTTAGGACCAATTGTGTGCATTTCAGTATGTTGTTTTCTATTTTGAGTATCTGCTTCAGCAATTTGCTAGACATTAAATCATTATATTAGTTAGATATCATTTAACTAATTTGTCAAAACTAATAATAATTATCATGCATTCACATGTGGGTGGTTCCAATAAGAAATGTGATCATCAAAGACTTCTTTGCATATATAGTTAGGATGATTGACCATTCTTTCTACATTTTTTATATACTATTTGAAATGCTTTTGCTTCACTCTACACTTGTAAATTTTCTATGCATCTCCAATAGTTTTCAAAGTCCATTTTCTACCTTCTAATGGTATAATATATCTCTTTTGTAGTTTAATAAATACTCATTTAAATGTCATAAATCAAAATTGAAACGAGCATTAAGATAATGATTTCTTACATTAACATATTCCTAAATAGGTTTTTGGGAACTTGTCGCCAATTAACATGGTTTTGAGGTGTAAGATTTTGTTTATGAGCGACAGTACTTAAGAAAAGTGTGATTTCATTCAATGTCTTCTCATCTGGACCAATTTTCTGACTAAGAGCATTGAAAAAAATTGGTTTGCATTGTTTCATGGATCTTGCATGAACATCCTTAAGCAAAGTTAGACCTCTCCCCTTCTTCTTCACAAATTGTATATTAAAAATAATTATTAATGTTAGTATACAAAAAGAGAAATTATATTAAAATAGTAAAATATATGATTATCTTTGCATTGAGTTGTAGGAATTTCTGCCATATTCATGCTTATATCATATTCATTTCCTTCTACTACATCTTCATTATATTCATGTTGTCATTCCATCATTTTAGTTATTAATTCTTTCTACCTTAGAAAAGTAGAATCTTCTTCGACAATCGCTTCCCCTACTTCATCTTCTACTACATTTTCATGTCTTTCATCCCCTCCACTTATTCCATTTGTGGTTGTTCCTCAACAAGTTTCTTTTGTTCTTTCGTCCTTAAAAAGCCAGTAATACTACCTGAAGGACATAAAGGTTGCGTCTAGCATTCTTTTTACATGATTGGTCCTTTCCTTTCTATTAAAAATTGTCATAATGAAAACTAGTAGAAAGAAAAATAAATTTAATAGTAGGATAATCACATATATATGGAAACTATATGCAAACCAAATTTAATAGTAGAATAATCACATATATATTACTAGAGCAAATGAGAAAACATGTACCTTTTCTTTAATAAATTGGCATTATGTTAATGGTATTTTTATTTTGATTTTAGATAAATAATTTATTAAACTCTTGTCCATTTAATATTTAAATTGCATTAATTAAGAGATATTTGTTTTTATTTTAGGCACATTTGATTTGGAACATCTAATAACATAAATCAAGAAAAAACTTTCAAAGGAGCTTGGGAAAAAATGTTAACATTTTAGCCACCTAAAACGTTAATGTTTTGGAAGACAAAGAATGGAGGTTTTTGCATGAATGATAAGTTAAAAAGGAGTGGGAAAAGGGTAGCTGGAGGAAGATTTAATATGCAAAAAAAAAACAAAAGGAGAGAAGAGTGGCGGCAGATAAAAAAGAGCATGAGATGATGGACTTTCAATACATAAGAGACAAAAGATGATGGTTGCGGCAAGAGAGTTAAAAAATAGGAGGGTTAGGCATAAATGGGGGCTGAAATTTATTCAATACGGTGAGACAAAAAGAGAAAGGAAATGGCGGCAGCATAGAGAAAAAAACGAAGAAGTGAGTGTTGCGTGAGGACAGCTATGTGGTGCGGCGCAAAGAGGGACATAGTAGCTGGCAACGTGAAAAATACGGAGAACAAAAAGAAAGAAAACAAGTTAGCAGTTGCATAAAAGGAGAGGGTATCATAGAGTGAATGTTAGAGATATAGATAGAATTCTATCCCTGTAAATTAGGGATCTCCGTTATTATTATCCCCTAATTTCCAGGGATACATTGTGTATACAACGTTTATATATTTACTGCCTTACTATTGTAAAAGATACAATACAATCAATGAAATTATCGATTCTCTGAGATAATATGGTATCAGAGACAAATTACGATCCTGAGATTCGTGTTTCTGCTCCATCATCTGCCTAGTCTACCATTTCTTGAAAATTTCCGCTAATGGCTGACGACAAATCATCGTCATCACCAGCACTGTCTGAAGCAGCCACGATCCTATCTCAACAGATTGCTAAATTACTGCAAACGCACAATACACCACAGTCACAGCCAAATATCAACCATGATAGCCATCCGGTTACAATAGACATAAAATTAAACAGCCATAACTATGTGTTATGGGCACGAATGCTGGAGATTGCAATTGGAGGGCGCGGGTGCCTCAGTCATATTACTGGACAGCCTGCACCCCCTATACAAACAGATGCTGCGTATCAGGCTTGGAGACAAAGGGACCTACAAGTATTTTCATGGATCACAGGGGCAATTGATGCATCGTTGGTACACCAATTTATTAACTACCCAACTGCTAGAGATTTATGGCAGGGACTGGCAATTACATATCAATAAGGGGAGGATAGCCTACAAATTTTTGATCTTATGACCAAAGCAGATAGAATTCAACAAGAGCAACTTACATTGGAAGAGTATTACGGTGTGTGCAAAAGCCTTTGGATGGAAATTGACCGATGACAACCTAATCCGATGGAATCACCCACGGATATCAACACCTACAATCAGTTACAAGAAACCTACAGATTATTCAAATTCCTGGTAGGCCTCACAAACGAATTTGACAGCATAACCCGGGACTTACTTCGATCAACGCCTCTACCCTCAGTCGACGCCGCATATGCGACGGTGAGCCGAGAAGCCGCTAGGAAGAACATTTTGGGTTCGATGGCAGCTACATCCAGTCACATACCATCACTAGGTATTGGGGATGGATTAATTGGAAAGGGACAGGCACAAGGTCGGGTGGACTAGAAACAGGGGACGGGTCGCGAAGATCCAGAAAACTCACACCGGTTAGATTCGACCAGAACTCCGACCGACCCATCATCCCGGAGAAGAACAAACAAGAAGTGTGACTATTGCGGCGTAA
>JANIJH010000006.1:61436311-61446952 GCA_024520975.1 Erythroxylum areolatum | reverse complement strand
CAAAACTCACCCAAAATTTGCAATTATTTTTCAGGACTCAGAAGAATACCCCGTTAGGCAACGGGCGTATAGCGACCGCTAGTGAGTGAGAGAAGAGGTCGGGATCAGTTGCGTATGCTTTAGTGTCTGATAACTTTTGTATAATATTAATTTGTATTTATGAGAGGACCTCCGTGGTCATTGTTACTTACCGGTCTTGTTTATGTAAATGATTTTTCTCATATTATATAATGTATGTGTATGTTTTTAAAAAAATGTTTATACTGAGATTTGACTGAGTGATGTAGCACTCCATCCTCGCAGGGTTCGGACTCGGATGTCACCATTGATGTCGGGTTCAGGTCTTACGGGAGTTGGGGTGTTACAATAAAAGATTCCTTTCTTGGTTGACTAGGTGTAATCAATTTACAAAGCATACCTATGTCAATGGTGTTAGCTTGCCCAAGTTGAGATTGAATGAAGGAGAACATTTGTTTCATCATTTCTTCTCTATCAACTTTATCTTGCTCTAGTTGCCTTTTCATTTCTAAGCATTCAACATTCTTTTTTCTAATTCCTTTCTCATTATCTCCTTTTCAACTTCTATTTTTTGGTTCAATTGTTCTTCTAATGCATTCTTGATGGACGACAAATACTCATTAGGAACTTTTTACAAGGCTTCACTCACCATATTTGTTTCTTTCATGGTAGATGCTTTCACACCCCTTCTAAAACCTTTATTATGGTCGAGCCTTATCAACCCCAACTTTATCAAGCTTTTCACTATCATTTTCCTTTTGCACTTCTTCAATGCGAGTTTGTAAAAGAAAATTTGCAGTCATAGTAATGAGTGCAAGCACTAGATATGATTACAAAAAACCTAGTATAATTCAATTATACTAGAGATAACTCATTTTGACAAGAAGAATAAATCAACAATATAAAAACAAATAAAATGGAATTATAAACACATGAAATAAGCAATAAAAATGGGCATCTCAACAAAAGTAGCAACAATACAGAAAATTATTACAAAACCAACATTACTTACAATTTTCTCCCATATAGCTTCAGTAGATTGCTTATACACTTTTCCAAGTTTTCTTTTATAAGTTGCAATATACTTTTCAGCATTAGAGACTAGAGTTTTATCTTCTTTTTCATTTTGTTATCCACGAAAAAAATTGTTAATTACAATTTAGAAATAATTTAGAAATTAAAACAATTGCTTAATAGATTATAACTCATTGGAGAACTTACCAACTTAGCATAAATACTTGCAAAGCTCTTAGGAAAAGTTGTGTGCATTTTATTTTATTATTTTCTATTTTGAGTATTTTCTTCAACAATTTTCTACAAATTAAATCATTAAATTAGTGAGATATCATGTAACTAATTTGTAAAAAGTAATAATAATTATCATACCTTCACATGTGGTGGTTCCAATAAGGAATGAGATCATCAAAGACTTCTTTGCTTATATAGTTAGGATGATTTTCCATTCTTTCTACATCTGTCATATACTGTTTGAAATGCTTTTGCTTCACTCTACACTTGTAAATTCTCCATGCATCTCCAACAGTTTTCAAAGTCCATTCTTTACCTGCTAATGGTAGAATATATCTCTTCTGCAATGTGATAAATACTTATTTAATGCATCTCCAACAGTTTTCAAATTCCATTCTTTACCTTCTAATGGTAGAATATATCTCATCTTCAATTTGATCAATATTCATTTAAATGTCATAAATCAAAATTGAAAGGAGCATTAAAATAATGATTTCTTACATTAAGATATTCCCAAATAGTTTCTTTATGAATCTGTCACCAATTAACATGGTTTAGAGTTGCAAGATTTTGTTTACAAGTTACAGTACTCAAGAAAAGTGTGAATTCATTCAACGTCTTCTCATCTGGACCAATCGCCTGATTAAAAGCATTGAAAAAAATTGGTTTGCATTGTCCTATAGATCTTATATGAACATCTTTAAGCAAAGTTGGATCTCTCCCCTTTTTCTTCACAAATTCTATATTTAAAATAATTATTAATGTTACTATACAATAGAGAAATTACTTTTAAAATAGTAAAATTTATGATTTCCTTTGCAATGAGCAGTAGCAATTTCTACCATATCCATGCTTATATCATATCCATTTGCTTCTACTACATCTTCATGTCTTTCAAATTGTCGTTCCATCATTTTAGTGATTAATTCTTTCCACCTTAGAAAAGTAGAATCTTCTTCAACAATCGCTTCCCCTGCTTCGCCTTTTACTAATTTTTCATATATTTCATCCCCTCCAGTTACATGTTCCATTTATAGTTCTTCTTTAACAAGTTTCTTTTGTTCTTTCCACCTTAAAAAGTCAATAATACTACTTGAAGGACAAAAAGGCTATGGTCTGTCATTCTTCTTACATGATTGGTCCTTTCCTTTCTATTAAAATTTGTCACAATGAAAACCAGTGGAAAGAAAAATAAATTTAACAGTAGGATAATCACACATATATGGAAAATATTTGTAAAGCAAATTTAACAGTAGAATAATCACATATATATTACTAAAGCAAATGAGAAAACATGTACCTTTTCTTTAATAAATTGGCATTGCTCTTCACTATTTTCCAAATGCTTTTCCTCTCTATGTGATATATTAGATGAATCTTTTAGTTCATGAGCATGAGACTTCTTTTGTTGCTTTCTTACAAAATTAGCCATAGACCCTGGTGCAACAAATTTGGTTGCATATGTTTATTTCTTCCCTTTTTTCATTGTGAAGATCTATAACAATAAAGCATATTGTTGTTAACAACCATATAAATAATTAGATTAGTAAAGTATATATTTAAACATATAGTAACAAAAATTATCTTTTTAATAGAGAAATAAAAATAAATAAGGATCATCTATAAAATATTATCGATTAATATCCATCCACTCCTAATCAGTGTCATCAAAGTCTATATAATCTTCATCTTCATCTTCATCTTCATCGTTTTCTGTTTCTATATTTAAGATATTTGAAGGTATGTCCATAGTGTCTATAGGTAAATCTTCTCTAAACCAATTAGCGTCTATGTCACCATTATTTTGAAAGAAATCTTTGACACAGTTATTTGGTTCTCCCTAATATGTTTCTTCAACAATTTTATTATCATTCAAAGGTACATCAAACTAATACTTAGGTACCTTCTTCTCCACATAATGACAACCTTCCTCAAAACAATCAGCTACATAAAACACTTGATGAACTAGGATTCCCAATACATAAGGATCATCCATGTAATATAACTTTATGAAGTTTACTCTAGTAAGCCCTTAATCATCTTTCTCCTCTTGATACCAACAACAATTAAACAACACTACACTAAACTGCCCCTAGTAATTCACTTCAATAATTTCCTCTATTGCTCCATATTATGTCACATTTCCAAGTGTTGGATTTTGATCTCTAGAACTTACAAAACTCGGAGTTAATGCTATCAAATGGACTCCACTATTTTGATTCTTACACCTCGCATCCCATTTTGTAGTCATAAACTTGTATCCATTAATAATATAACTTGAATATTTCTTTGCCACATTGTTAGGGCCTTTGGACAACCAATGAATATGACTTAGTTTATCATTACAAGATATCACCTTATCTTGAAACCATTGAGGAACTCATTGGAATAATCTTGTGCCCTTTCCCATCGACTTCTTTTAGTGCTTGTCTCTTTCAATTTTTGATGCTCCTTAAAAAGAATGAAATATGTTAATTAATATGATGGGAATAAAAAAAAGATCTTAAAATGGATAAATAATGTATGTGTAGCTTACCTAATGTATTTCTCAACATCTTTGTCATTTGAATTAAATAAAATGTATCAATGAGATGTAATGTGTTTAAAGATAAACTTACAACTTTGCCTTTCCTTTGCCCTTTCCCTCTAATAGGATGCCTAAATTTTGGAAAAAAATGAAGAAGATACGTCAAAAATATTTGTATTGTGATTGTGCTCTTTATGCCTTCTACATTTTTTTTCATCTTATGATGAATATAAATACAACAAAAATTTGCACATTCTTTAGTCGACAATAGACCCTTCTGGTTGGATTTTGTTACGAACAAATCTTTTTAACCTACCCAAATGCCTCTCAACAAAGTACATAGAGTGGCAATGCACTGGTCCAATATATTTGATTTGCTCTGGTGTATGAATAGGTAAATGAACCATGATGTCAAAGAAACAAGATAGAAAGATTGTTTCAGACATAGTACTTCCACGATTTCCTTCTCGAGATGCTCAAGATCCACTAGCTTAATTACTCTACTGCATAACCTTTTAAAAAAAGCACCTAATCTACTCAAAACAACTGCAGCTTTTTTTGGTAGTGTTTCTTGACAGCAAATTAGAGTAACTGTTGCATAATAATGACTTTTGTATCCTGATATTTTTTTCTTACTAACATCAACACATCATGAAATACTTGATGCATAACCTTGTGGTAGTTTTGCATTCTTCAAATCTTAAAACAAAGTTTTCTTTCTTCTCTAAGGTCATGTAAAAGCAAGTTTGGGCTAGTGATACATGAGATCATCTACTTTAATAGGCTGTAAATCTTTTCTAATCCCTATTTCTTTCAAATCAAACCTTGCATTAAGATGATATTTTGACTTCCCCAAAATCTCCAACAAAGTTTCTAGAATACTATCACATGCATTTTTCTTAATGTGCATCATATCAAGATTATGTTGGCACCTATTATGCTTCCAGTAAGGTAAATCAAAAAATATAGACTCTTTCTCCGAGCATTATCATTTGGTGTTTTTTGTTTATTTGCCTTCCTAAATATATTATTATACTTATTAATAAGCTCAAATACATCAGACCTTGACAGAGGAATTGGTGGTTCTCTTAACTCTATATTACCATTGAATGATCTCCTATTGTACCTCTTAGGACGATTTTGATCAAAAAATCTCCGATGATTGAGATAACAAGTCTTTCTACTATGCTTCAAATATCGAGAGCACATTTTATAATGACAATTCGGGCATGCCCACTTTCCTTTTATAGTCCATCTAGACAACAATGCATATCCTGGAAAGTCACTAACTGTACATAACAAGGCTGCATGCATCTTAAATGATTCGTTAGTTTAGCATCATATGCCTCTATCCTAAATTCCCTTAACTCTATCCACTCTTTAATCAAAGGTTATAAATAAACATCAATATCCTTTCCAAGAGAAGTCGGGCTAGGTATAATTAAAGACAATATCATACTTTCTAATTTTAGACATCTCCATGGTGTTAAATTATAGTCTACTACAATTATGGGCCATGTACTATGTGAAACACTCATTGTGCAAAAAGGATTAAATCCATCAATGGCAAGAGCTAATATGACATTATGAGGATCTCATGCAAAATTAGGATACAATAAGGCAAACTCTTTCCTAGCTTGGCCATTTGTAAGATGCCTTAAATTACTATCTTTGGGACACTCCTTATCATGCCATTTCATGAATTCAGCTAATTTTGGACATATGTATAGACATTGCAACCTCAATTTT
Source organism: Erythroxylum areolatum (assembly GCA_024520975.1). Classification (NCBI taxonomy): domain Eukaryota; kingdom Viridiplantae; phylum Streptophyta; class Magnoliopsida; order Malpighiales; family Erythroxylaceae; genus Erythroxylum; species Erythroxylum areolatum. Next base: position 61,441,410 of record JANIJH010000006.1, on the reverse strand, counting down.
AATGGAAAATATCTAAACACCTTGGCTGGAATTTGCCTCACCTGATCTCTGTTATCTTGACTATTACAACTTTGTTTCCATCTAGATATACCACACACTCTATAGTTGGTTGCTTTATCATCATTTTCCTAATATAAAACACAATCATTGGGACATGCATATATCTTTTCATAATGAAGTCTTAAATCCTTCGCAAGTTTCTTTGTCGCATTAAAAGATTAAGGACTCTTTGCACTAGGAAAGCCTCTTTAAGTATCCCCATGAGATCGGTATAAGCTGCATTACTAATTTCATGGGTACATTTAAAAAGATACAGTCAAATTGTGAAAGAAAGTTTAGAAAAACTTTGACAATCAGGATATAATTCTTGTTTTCCTTCCTCTACCAACTTAAAAAACTTCTTAGCATCAACATTTAGACCATTACTAACTCCTTCACAACTATTGGGACATTTATCTATGTGTCTAAATCTGTCAAGTAGTAATCCATCTATATTATCATGCATAGACCTTCTATCAGATTCATTCTCATTATTGATATGCATATTTGTATTAGTTGATCCTTCCTCATTCAATTCCCAACCATCATATCTTGGAGCAAATCCATCAACAATCAAATGATCATATATAATATTTCTTGTATACCAATAATAATTGCAACGCTTCTTGCATGGACAAGAAGTTTCAATTTCGTTAGCCACTTTAGAAAAAGCCTTTTCAAGAAAACGATCAACTACACTCATATATCCATCACTATATCTGGGAAAAGTCATCCAATGTCTATCTCTCTAATCCATTGGTAGGTAACTATTCATCAAAGTAGTAGATGCAATATGAAATATGTTAACAACCAAGAAAAATTACATATACAATTTATTAAAAAAATAAAAAAAAATTGTTTGTTACAAAGCCCTAAAGATTTAGAGAATTCATTCAAGAACGCATCTAAATAATTAGAGATGTGAAAATAAGTTATGTTGATTTAATTTATTTCATCAAAGCAACCATACATATATTTTTGCTAATACAAAGTCGAAAGGATTTCATTAAAGCAACCATACATATATTTATGCTAATACAAAGTCGAAAGGATTTCATCAAAACAACCATACATTGCTAACAAGTCGTAACTCTTTATCCAACTTAATTTATTTCTGCTGAATTAGTTTCCACCAAGATCTCAACTAAAATCCTCATATATACGTTTTCATCTCTTAAGCAAATGATGGTTTAAAACTTAACTTAATGACTTCAAAAACTAGGATTATCAGAGAAGACAGGTGCATGACCTTCAGAGAAGAGAACATGTACAAAACATCTGTATACGTGGATGATGTTATCCAAGTAAAGAGGACAGGGCCATGACATTCAAAGAAGATAACATGAACAATGAACCTATATACGTGAATGACATTATCCGAGCAGGACAACACCACAGAGGAGAAACCAAGAACCAACGCAGATGTGAAGGATGATAACTAACCACTAGCACAACAACTGTAAGTGAACGACTTGAAACCAGCAGCACTTGACGTGAACGAAGCACCAGCAGCACCTGAAGTGAATGAAGGGAGCACCAACACTTGAACGCTACAACACCAGCTACACCTGAACGCTACACCTAAATGCTAAACCAACATCAATTTTTTTAGGCATCATCCACAGCATCATATGAAGAGCAAAGGGAAGGTGAAAAGTCTTGGCGTGATCGCATTATATTAGATGAAAATGAAAAGTCCAATGACGCCTTTGTATCTATTATATTCGTATATGATATATTTTTCCCAATATTATGAAGACTAAAATAACTATAAAATCATATAATGATATATAATATATAGCATATAAAAATATACTTTAATTGTTATTACTTATGACAAAAGTATTCGGTTTGGTTTAGCTTGATTCGACCCGAATTAACTAGATTTTAGGCTATGCTTAGTTTTTAATATTTTTAGGATTTAGGTCAAGCTCGCAGATTGTCCGGTTCAATCGAATCCAAAATTTAAATTTTTATTTTAAAAAATTAAATTATATATTTAATCAAGTTTGGTTATTCTCAATTATGCTCGGACTCATGTAAGACTTCGGCCTAATTAGGTCTAAGTTCGATGCTAATTTTATAGCCGTTAATTATTGTTTAAAGTTTCAATATATTTAATTGTTGCTTATATAAAATTTTATAGCAACATTGCTTTAATTTCGTTGTCTTTTTAAATATATGGCAAGAAATTACTATTAGCGTTGCCTATTAATATTAACAAAGGCAATGTTTTAAAAATTGTTGCGTTATATTAGTTTTCAACACAATTTAAAATGTTACAAATTTAGTGTTGCCTAAACCATTTTTTTGAGGTGTAGCAATTGATTTCTTATTTAAATCTCCTAACTATAAGAATCTTCTCATCATTTTCTCTATAGTCTTAATCAGGTTCTTAAAAAGAAAGATGTGAGAAGTTCAATAAATATGCATGGTGTCAAGATAAGAATCATTAAATTTAATTCTTGAGCAAAGGAAAGGCTTCTGTTACACTAATTATCAGTTCTCTTTTTATTCATCTCCATTATTGGTAGACAATCTCTATACTGTGGTCTCTTGGCTATAATAGGGATAACAAGGTAAGTGACTGGGAGATCTATTAATTCAAGACTCGTCAAATTAGCTAACCATCTTGGGTACAAACAACTAGCTGTTGTTCATATGTCTTTATTAGTATTAATATCTTCCAACATTTAGCTATAAATAACCAATGATATTTAAGTTTAATGATTATTAATTTTTAACTTTTGTAATTAAAGAAAATATATAGAGATTTATATCCTCTATATTTATATGTTGTTTTGGATGTTTGTGGGTTATTGGATTTTGCGTGTTAAACCAACTTCTACATATTATCTATTGGACCAAAATAATTATAGTAAAAACTTTGCTTCCCTTCTATTGTGAATGCAAGTAATAAAGTTGAACCAAGTAAAATTTAAATGCTTTATTTTTCTAGTTTATTTTATTATATTGTTCAATTTATTTATTTCTTTAAACCAATATTTTTCTATGGCTATTTCCTTTGAAAAATCCCATTTACTCCTAATAAATTGCTCAATCATTTTTTTATTTGTAACAATTCAAGATGATAAATATCTTGATGTAAAAGGGACTGCAAAAGGCATTGTTCTGGAAGAAAACAATGGCAACTACTTTGCACAAGGACCAAAATAGGGGATGGATAACAAATCACTCATCTTCAATCAAATGTATTTGTTCAATTAAGTGCTATAAGAGGTTTTCTGTGAAAATATAAGGACATATTTATAGAACAAATTATGGTCACTGTATTTGTCAAAGAGTCTTACTTGTAAGTTAATCATGAAACATTACATGATTTGATCATATTGTAGCTGGCAAACGGTACCTAATTAAAATTCATATCGATTAATTTAATTTTATTATCATGGATTTGAAAACACTACAAGAAAATAACACATTACCGATAGAAAATTAATGGCAGAAAACATTACGTAGTAAATTAGTGACGGAAATTGATTTTCCGTTGGTAAATTTGTTGGGAAAAATTCTTTTTTGTGACCACCAAAATATCCGTCGATAAACGTGAAGGAAAATTATCCCCACAACTTTTTTGACAGAATATAGCGACAAAATAGTAAAGTTCGTCGTACAAATGGGCGACAATGGTTGGTAAGAAAAATAAACATCTAAATTATCGATGGAACCACAGCTCCATCAGTAATTGTCAATTGTTCATCAATTAAAATGACGTCGTTTGATTTTAGTAAAGTCCATTGTAAAAATGGGCGACAATGGTTGACAGGAAAAATAAGCATTGAAATTACCGACGGAACCACAATTCCATCAGTACTTGTCAATTGTTCATAAATTAAAATGACAACATTTGGTTTTAATCCAAATGATGTCTTTTTAATCACCCACTTAAGCTACCCGAAGTCCCCCTTCTCCCTCCCCTCTGTTATTTTCTCTCTTCTTCCTTACATCAATTTCGTCGTTCCCTCTTCCTCCCAAGCTTCCACCGTCAATTTTTACTTGCTTTGGTCTATCGTGTATCATTTTTAGGTAAGTTTGCTCTTGGGTTTATTTTGTCTCCAAAAAATTCGTTGTTAAATGGTTATATATATGAATATGGGTGGGTGGGCTTTGTTTTGATTGATGGTGGGTATTATGTATTTTTACCAAACGTGGTTGGTTTATTTGTTGTTTGAATGTGTTTTTGTTAGTAAATAATGAAAAAAATGCAGTGGTTTTGTTACTAGTTAGAGATAATTCGGGTTGCCTAAGAATTGTTAGATGAAATGTCTCTTCTGGATGTTTGGTGATGCTTGGTTAATGCCTTGGAATATAAAGAAAATGCCTAGAGTAGTTAAATAAGACTTGAAATGGAAAATGAACAATTATATGGAATATACTTTGAAACTAGAACTAGTCATCATAATTAGGATTAGCAAGCCTAAAGTCAATTTAAAGGAGTTAATAAAGAAAAAGGGATAAGATTTCATATAATAGAACGAAATTGGACAACTATGTGGAAGGTGATATTTGTGGAACAATTAATGAGAATTTTTATGTATTAATAAGGCATGGTGTGAAAAGAAAGGTAAGTACAGTGCTTTTGTACATTTTGAATCAAATTTTACAAATTTTCTTTTTAATACTTGATGGATTGAATTTGATTTTGCCAATTATGTCTTAAATATGATACAGGGATTTCTCATGAGCCAAACCATAAACTCAAATGAAAATTCTATATTTATGGGTAATTAAATCAAAGCTTAAGTGAAGTGAATCACGCGTTAGTATAGACTTAATATTCGATATACAAAACGCACAAGAAGGTGGTGTTGAATTGTGTATTCGTTTTTGAATACAAACCCCTTTTTAAACAATCTTCTTTCTTTAAAAAAACTTGCTTTCTTAAACGATTGAAAAACAGTATTATGAAGTATTGCAATCTGCTTCTAAGTATTTGTATCAACAAAAGAAATTAAAATTTGAGAGTTGAGAGTAAGAATCGACACAACAGTTTTATACTGGTTCACCCCAAACCGTGGGCTACGTCCAGTCCTCAGAAT
>JANIJH010000006.1:61373305-61383854 GCA_024520975.1 Erythroxylum areolatum | reverse complement strand
ATACCCAGCGGGTATTTTTGTTAACCCCCCATATCCACCCCACGGGTAAAAATTGGCTCCCCATACCCTCCCCCGTTCTGGTAATTTTATCGGGTACCCATCGGGTTCGGGTACAATTGCCATCCCTAAGCAAAACATGTGCAAGCTAAGAGAAGACATCCTGGTGCTTTAATGAAAAGATGTGAGAAGATTGTACTTAAAATCTATTAGAGAAAAATGAAAAAGCCTAAGAAGAATTGGAGGGAGATAATTAGGAGTGATATGATTTTACTGAAACTTATCAAGGACATGACCTTAATAGGAAACTTTGGTGTACTAGGATACAGGTAAAGGAACTCGTGCAAAGGAGTCCTCTTTCTCACAAGTCTGCTAAACTTTTTCTTTCGAGTCTGATGCCGTGTATTTAGCCTAAATATTCGTTACATAGTACTTTCTTCAAAGTTATTTAGCCTAAACATTTTCTTACTAAGCATAAATATTTTCTTATAATGACTTATTTGTGTTATTTATTTGTTTGTTTTATTCTTGTTTGTATATTTATTTACTTATTTTATTTTTATTTCTATTCTTTACATTTTTCTATATTTATTGGACTATTTATTTTCTTACTTATTTTTTTATTTGTACCTTTTTTGTTTATTTATTATTATTATTATTATACTTTATGTTTATGTTTATTTTATTATTACTTGCATTATTTTTTAATATTTATCTTTTATTATTCTTTATTTCTATTTTTATTTTTATTCTTTACCTTGTTACATTTTTATTTTATTATTTATTGTATTATTATTATATTTTTATGTTAAATACTTACTTATATTATTAGTATTATGTCTATTTTATTTTTCATTATTATTTTTATTATTTAATATGTATCTTTTATTATTCTCATTTTTATTTTATTTTATATGTTATATTTATAATCTTTTTATTTTTATTTTTATTTATTTATCATTATTATTTTTAATCTTTTTATTTTCTTATGGGTCTATCAGAAATAACCTCTCTATTAATTACGAGTAAGACTGGATACTTCTAAACCTCTTCAAACCTCGTGTCTTAGCGGGACTTCTTTTTAGATATTGCTGTTCTTGTTACTGTGGTGTGTTTAGTCATTCATCATTTATGCTATAAAATTTTTACAGCGTTTAATTATTTAAATATTTTTAATAAACTCAATTTATTCCTCTTTAATCCTATAGTGCTCACTATGGTATAACGTTTTGTTTGGTATCACAATAAAATGAACTCTATTTATATTTTTATAAAGAATTTAGAGTAGCAATAACTAACTTACAATTTTTTAAAAGAATACATCTAAATAGAAGAGAACCTTTATAAAAATAACTTAACTAGAAACCAAGTATGATTTTGAGTAATGTACACATATTCTCTTGTTAGATTAAATGTAAGTGTTATTATATGAATCATTTTTTAAATTTGTTATAGGTAGTACTAATATTTTAAAAATCGAACTAGAAGTTAAAATGGTAAAAAAAGAAATTTAAAGTTTAAAAAGGTTTTATTGGTATTAGATTGTCATAAGCCTAGTTAATATTTGAATAAATTTAAAGAATTTGAAATATTATTAAAGAAAATTGTCCTTATCTATCGAAAAATTTAAAATTTAATTAAAAAATAGACTATTATATTAAAATTGATTGGTTTATTTTAGTTTATAAAAATTGATTAGTCTACGAAAACTGACAGATTAATTAATAAACTGATTGATTTTTAATAATAAGAATTATTAAAATAAATCGAACTGAAAAATTAAAATTTAAGCTTAAAAATTAGTCAATTTAAAATTTTTATAATTAAATCAATTGAATTGATTCGATTTTTTAATCACTGAGTACTACTCCTAGGTCGTTTAGACTGAGTCCTCCAGTCTTTCTCTTACAGAAAGTGATATCGTATCCATAGTTATATTTTGTTAATCACTAATAATTGTTACCATCCATGAAGAAAACAATCAAAATATCATACCATGCATATTTATGTTTGATAAGGTCTTTTTTTTTTTACCAAAAGTTCATATATTCGAGTCACAGGAACAATTTTTTTGTAAAAATACAAAAGATAAGTTATATATAATTAATGCCCGTCCCTAATTTCTCATAAAGTTTAGAGTGTTATGCACTACGGTTGTTGTTGTATTTAACTTGACAAGCTAATTCCATGGGAGCATTTTGAATCAAATAAAATTAGACCTACCAAGAACAATGTAATTTCCATTTAGAAAAATAAAACCAATTAATGCAAGCTATTTAATGATGTTTGACAAAATATTAAATAATTGTTGACCTTTTAAATCCTTGAAACCCAATTATGCCATGTCAATAATGACTTTATAGTTATTGGTTGACTTGACACAAAAGCTGAAAAATAACCGAATTATGACTCGGCACAAATCTGGAAATTAACTTGCTTTTTCACTCTATAAAGGTTGATTTAAGAAACGCACGCTACATAATCTGTGAAAAAAGTCAAAAAGGGCTTCCCTCGCCGACCGTGGCCGGCTTCACATCAACGTCTTGGCGACTTTTAATTATTACTTTATTTTCAATAGTCATGCAAAAGTTACCCTTATTTATAGCTAAGGTTCTCTTTATTTATAATAAAATATAATTATAACCCCCGAAAACGAAAATATTTTTATATATAAATAATATAATCGAATCATAAATCAATTTTTATTTTTTATTTTATAAAATTATTTTGCTTTTCTGTAAATTTATTAAAAATAATCTCTCTAATGTAAAGGTGAGATTGTGAAGATTTTATAAATCATTTGAATTAAACTCATAAAAAGTAATTTTTTATTTCAAATGATAAACACAAAAGGTTAAAAAAGTAAAGTTTACGATTCGATTTAATTTTTTTCCTAATTCAAACTTGAATACTTCTGTTCTGTGAGTTTATAATCAATAAAATATATTTTAAATATGACCATATTGTTAATTTTTCTTATTATACACATCAATTCACAGATTCCAAGTTAATGTATGCGGAATGGTAACGAACGTGAGTCGTAAGCGGGCGCTGGCGCTGGCGCTGGCGAAAAAGAGAGAGAAAATAAAATTTCTAGGCCACATGAACTTGTGGCTAAGAATCAAACTAAGATGTTGACGTGGCATCCACTTCTCATTTAAACGGATCAAATGCTAAGAAACCAAACTACTCTTGCTGCCAACAAAGACGACCATCCAATCCAACCCAACCCAACCCACCCATTACCATTCTCTCGCGCGTGTTCCTTTTTGTAAAAGAGAAAACAAGACACTTGGAACTGTCAAATGCTGGAAACTACTAGTAAAGACCTCGGCATCAAGCTCTTCGGCAAGGAAATTCCCCTCCCACCCGAAGATGACTCTCCGACAATCTCCGGCGACGACGAGTTGCCTTACTCCAGCCGAGAAGTAGACGAAGAAGAAGAAGATTATCAAAAGGTATAGATAGAGTGCACGAAGGGCAAATTTGAAGATGACCCCTTTGTCAGATGTCTAAAATGTTTGATGGCCTTTTCTTTTACTTATCACGGAAAGCTTCTACTGGCAGTTTGCTTTACCTTTTTGTAAATTTGGTAGTTTTGCTTCATTTGGGATTATAACCTTTTCAAGTTGATTTACACTCTTAAGAGATTTTATCTCATCTTTTTTTTTCCCCCTTCGCCCTTTTCAAGTTCATTGTTTTTGGGTAATTGTGAAGAAGATGGATATTTGATGCAAGTAGATTACTTATAACTTCCTCTACTTAGTAGGTCAAACATTTTTATCTAAACGTTAATTTTCTATCGATCAATCAAAGAACACCGTTTTGTTGATTAGGAATTTGTTCAACTATTACTTGTAAAATTGACTTTCAGAACTTCTCTTGGTTTGTATTTGGATTCATCTCAGCAATGTAAAATCTCTTTTTGCCTCTACGTCGTGGATCTTGATTTAGAGGCATGTGAGCTATATTAGTACTGGATATTTGAAATCGCGGTTCCTTTGCGCTTAGTTTTGATATTGGTCTAGATGTTTCTTAACTTGAATTTACTCTCTAGTCATGCTCAAGCTTAACTTTTAAAGTGCAGTTTCCTATCCGGAACTTCTACATTTCCCTACCTAAATTTTCAATCGTAAATTATGGGCTTTAATAAACTTTCCTGCCAATGAAGAGCTTTCATGGCCCTATGCCAGTGATGACAGGAAAAGTAAACCAGAATTCCAGACTCTCTAGAAGCTTCTTCGCCGCCCAAGAATTTGAAAGACCCCTCCCCCAAAAAAAAAAAATTCTCATTTTTTTAAAAAGTTTAAAACTACTTGTTATCGTTAATTCTTGTATACATGTCTGTTTCATTGTAGCTTAGTTGCTAGCTGATTGGAATTTCTGGAACTTTCCATGGTTGGCAAGAATCCTTGATATTGTTAACCAGGCCCCTGCATCTTATAAAGCAAGTCAAGAAAGAGGGTTAAGAGAGCAAGAGAATTAGTTATGGGAAGAAATAGTGATAGATCATAATCTCACTTCTTATAGTTTGTCCATTTCTTGGCTTGTGCTTCTCAGTTCTTGTCCAGAGACTGATAAAACTCACGTATTTATAGAAGTTTTGTGTGACTTATTAGTGTTACTAATAAAGATGCAATGTTAAAATTCAGGATTGTCCAACAGGGAAAACTACTGAGATCCTGCAATCAGATGATGATGCTCCGCTTTCAAATAGAGAGGACTCTGCAGATCCAGAATCCTTGCCTGAGACTAATGTGAACCCGAAAACACCCTCTATTGATGAAGAATCTGCAAAATCAAAAAGTTCCAAGACAGAGAGAGAATATAATGATGGTACAAGCTCACTAGAGAAAACCATAAAAAAGCCAGATAAAATACTTCCTTGCCCACGCTGCAATAGCATGGATACGAAATTCTGTTATTACAACAATTACAATATCAACCAACCTCGACATTTCTGCAAAGCCTGTCAAAGATACTGGACTGCTGGTGGTACAATGAGGAATGTTCCTGTGGGAGCAGGACGCCGCAAAAACAAGAACTCGGCCTCACATTATCGACATATAACAATCTCTGAGGCACTTCAAGCAGCTCGTATTGAAGCTCCAAATGGAACAAACCACCCTGCTTTGAAAACCAATGGTAGAGTTCTTAACTTCAGCTTGGATGTGCCAATTTGTGATTCCATGGCTTCAGTGCTACATCTTGCAGATCAAAAAGCTTTGAATGGCTCACGAAATGGTTTCCGTGGTTTAGAAGAGCAAAAGATCTCAGTTTCTTGCAAGGGTGGAGGAAATGGTGATGATTGCTCTAGTGGATCTTCTTTGACAGTAGCTAATTCAATGGAGGGAGGAAGGACTTGTCCCCAAGAACCTCTCGTGCAAAACATTAATGGCTTCACTCCTCCAATTCCATGTCTTCCTGGTGTTCCTTGGCCTTATCCATGGAATTCTGCATTACACCCACCTGCTTTTTGCCCTCCAGGGGTCCCAATGTCGTTCTATCCTTCAGCTTATTGGAATTGTGTTATTCCAGGCACTTGGAACATCCCTTTATTGTCTCCTCAGTCATCTTCTTCATCAAATCAAAATGTTTCATGCACCAGTCCTCTTTCTCCTACACTGGGCAAGCATCCAAGGGATGGAGACGCACCTAAACCAGAAAGTTTGGAAAAGGAAGAGCCGTCAAAGCATAGAAATGGTACTGTCTTAGTACCCAAAATTCTAAGGATTGATGATCCAAGTGAAGCTGCAAAGAGTTCTATATGGGCAACGCTTGGAATCAAGAATGAATCGCTCAGTGGAGGAGGCCTTTTCAAGGCTTTCCAGCCAAAGAATGTGGAGAAGAAACATGTAACTGAAACCTCTTCAGTATTGTGTGCCAACCCTGCCGCCTTGTCCCGGTCCATCAAATTCCATGAGAGCTCTTGAAGTGCTAGCAATCATCTAGGCCACAAGGGGAGGGTTGAGTCCAACTTACCAAGGTGAGAGGGGCTCAGTTACCATGATCCTGTATGGATAACTCTTATTTACTATCCTCATCGATAAAAAATCCGGGAGCTAATGGCTGAAAAAGAGGATCAAAGGGGTATAAGAATTGGTTCTCCATGGTCCGGGGAAAGGGTTATTGTGAACTAATTTCTTGTTATAACAGTACCAAAAGGCATGTTTTACTTAGTTTGCTAAGGTTTGTGATTCTGTAAATATAACCTTTATGTGATATACAGGATTAGTTTGGAGAAGGATCTTGTGGACTCAAAAGTATAGCTGGAAAATGGCATCTTTTTCTTCCATTTTCCTTCCTAATATGTACAATAATCAATAAGAATCTTTGAGAGACTATTGATAGTTCTATGCCATGCTTGCAGCTGCACTCTCCTAACTCAGCAAAGGCTGGAAGGGGAGAGAAAACTGGGATTTTATATTGTTAAATCAAGTAGGAAATTTGTATTACTAGAAGGTGCCAAAAGGAAGCGAAGTGACCGCAACTGCACCCAACAACCCTGCACCAATTGAAGCTGAAAAGGGGCTCCTGGCAATTGGTGCAGGTAAAGCAGAGAAAATGATTAAATTGCTCCATATTAAAGATAATTAAATAATTTATTAATTATATTAAAGTCATTTTCATATTAAAGAGAATTGAATAAGTTTAATCTATAAAATATCATTATATATGTCATAATTAAAAAGGACAAATAACCTATCTTTATTGAACTAAATGCTTTTGCCTATGTATTCTTTTATTTGTTAATATTCAATAGGAACCTATTACTTTTTAGACCAATGAAAAGTTATGTTATTCCAGGAACAGTCGGGGAACAATGAACAGATGATCTCGTGATTCCCAACTCCCAGGGAAAAGGGTAAGCGCGTTAGATCCACGGACATACCACGCCTGCGTTTGATAAGTCAATCTTCAGTACATAACCTGTTGAGAAGTGCAATAGGACGGTCTTGCGTTGGATAGATTCAATAAGCATCCCAGATGGATGTCCGTTACATTATCCCACAGAATATGTGTTTCCTTTCCTTTAAATGGGTGCTTTTTAATTTTTATGAAATGTTGTTTAAACTTTTGAAAAAAGGCTGTCAAACATGTACAGATTCCTTATGGTTAGTATGCCGTCCATTTATAAGCTCCTCCTGTCTAGTTGATGATAAGGCGCTTTTTGCGCTGATAAAAAAATAAATATCAGAACAGATATTGGTGAGATGTGTGAACCTAAGCAAGGTTTCTACATAGGCACGTCAAAATCAATCAGAACAGCTAGTGTTGTCCAAGGCACATGTAGATATTTGTTGCCCCAAGTGAACACAGGCCACATCTTATACATTGCATAAAGTTAGAGGGCATAAAGACCTTTTTGCAATCTTTATTTCTTTGATTTTTTGCTCTTTCCCTTTTTTTGGGGTAACGCAATAGCCCATTTCTTGTCATTCATAGGCCTAAAGGGAACCGATAAACATTAATGAGAGTCGGTTCTAGTAACCACGACTGAATTCAAAAGCTTCATGAATTCGTTGGTCATCATCTATAAGATGCTGAGAAATTGTTGGGGATTGAATCTTGCTGCAAGCATAGATGTTCTTTTTTATATATTATATAGATTTTTACATACTCTCTCAATATATGCACTTAAAAACATTTCAACATAATAAATTTAAAATATTTCTGATATTTTTCAATTAAGTATCAATTTTTACTTTCAATTTAGAGCTAAATCAATATGTTATTTTTATTAATTGTGACTAATAAATAGATATTCACTTGATATAATTAATTTCTTACCAGGAACATTTTACTCTTAACCCACTTTTAATGGCCTCTTCAAATCTTGATAGAAGAACTTATGATATCTAACAAAGGATTGAAAACATCATAGAATAAGCGCTTCTGTGATCAATTAGACTTGGAAATACGGTCTGGATGAAATTTTGGTGCATGAACATGAAGTCCCATTTGATTAGTAATTGCATTTTCGATTATAATATGTGGATTAGTATAAGGATATGCGCTAATCCAGTTGACTCCGTTCAGAAAAAAAGAGGAGCTCGTCATTGGAACTCAGAGTCAACCTCCCACTATAAACTTATCCCTCCATCGTAGTGCACTTGTAAGTATCAAGTTGGACATAAACCAAACCATTGTCATTCCTGGCCTTCGATTGGGCGGCTGAAAACCCTTTTGTCTTAATGGTCAAGTAGTAGTTTTATAACACAAAAAGGTAAACATGAAAGTCGAGCAAGAAGCATAAATATCCATGCCAGTGTTAGTACCATTCAGCCAAGGAAATAATTAAGCTTTGCAATGACTTTGGTGGGGCACGTGTATGGCACTAAAATATAGCTTCCAATGAGAATTGACCAAAACAGTTGAGTTACTTAACGTGTCTTTTTGTAACATTAGAGTGCAACTGCTTCCCAAAAAAGCAAAAAGTAAGCTGTTGAAAAGAAAAGCAACAGAAAGAAGAAACAGTGGACGTGAAGCTTCCCTTTCCAACAAAAACGAGAGAGAAAAGAAGATGAACCAGTTTGTGTTCTTCTCCTTGAAGATAAAGATTAATAAATCTGTTTCTTTTTCAACCCAGTAGTGACCGCTAACACTTTTGACTTGTATTATCATAATCCTAGTATCACTAGCAGAATATTTAAATATCCTTGCTTCCATAATTGCACACCAGTAATGATACAATTAGGCAAGCATACCGCAAGGAGAACTGAACAGGGCTTTCCATGAACTAAATGCTGTGTGTGAAATTAAGCCAATGCAGACGCTATCCTCATGCCTTGTCCTGTCTCCTTCAGCAGGTAGGTCCTACTCCTACGGCAGCTGGTGCTACTCAGGTTAAAACATCTGTACAAGATTAGCGTACTTGGCCGGATGTGAAACTAAACAACTAAGTTTGGGATTGAGGTTAAGAATAGCGTGAAGGTATTGATCAAACTGTTTCAGCCAGATTATGTAACTCGATTACCAAAGTCTCAGGGAACGTGGTGATGGGAGTATAAGAAGACTTTCTTATGCCTCTCTTGTCAATTCATCTAAAAATCTGTGTAGATTAAGATGTGCACAACAAGAAAAACAGTGTTCAAGGAAGTAAGAAGAACAAATCGGTCAAATATAAAAATTATTAAACAGTATTTAAGGATGTAAGAAGAACAAATCGGTCAAAAACAAAAAATATCTCTACTCTTTCTCTTCCAGGTCTGTCAGTCTCATTAAAACCATCACTAACGCAGAATAGGAATGATTAAAAGTGAAAGACGATTGGTTTCCAACATCTTTTGCAAGAACATCACCTGAAATTTGATACGGATACACATTTCCATTTTTCAGTAATACTGAAAGAAATACCTTGCTGGCAATGCATTGAGGACAAATTCCACTTGGTCAATATGCTCAGGTTCAATAAACAATAGCATAGGTGTGGTTTGATACAAGAATCTAGCTAGCGCAACTACAGGTACAGGTAACCATTCTTTAAGAGCTATTCCATCATTGAATTCTACAACCCCCTGAATCTTCTGCTCGACGAACATTCCCATAGGCAGAAAGTTCAATCAGATCCATGTCACGCCCTGCAGTCAATACCAAAAAACAACCCGTCTTAAGTTAAGTATCTGGGTGAATTCCCCTCTTTAAGAAACAATCATGGGCAATACCTGAAACACGGCAATAAGAACTTCTCTGAATGAGTTCAGCTCTAGATAGCTCAGTCCGATTCCCCTTCGACCTATTAACAGTTGCCTGAGTATGCATGCAAAATATCAGCTTTCTAAAGTGCTCATCAGACATCGGAGAAGCATAAAAGAGGAGCAAATGTTTAACTTTCGTTTCTTAAATGGATGATTACCAAACCAAAAGGACAAGGGTAGAATCTACAAAGTGATGATCAACTTATACATTTTAATTTATCTGATAATAATCTCTTCTTTCATCACATGGATATGTTATAAACCTATAGCCACAACATAAAAGTTGCTATTCTTTCCACAGTCTTTTATTGAACACGTTTCCATAAATGACTTTATAAAGAAACTGTGGTCAAAGATATGTGTATCTCATAATATTATGATCAGATCATTTAGATTAGATAGCAGTATCTTATAGAGATAAAGTATCCTAGGATTATATTTCCATATCTGTACAGATTTTCTACCTTATTCTGTAAACCCTATTCATGTATATATATACTGCAGTTTCTAATAAAGAGATATAGAGCAAATAAGCTCTGATTCACATGGTATCAGAGCCACGTGATAGAGAGAGTGAAACCGAGGAGACAACCCTAGAAAGTCAAGAAATGACTTCCAATCTTGAGGGATCCTCCACGGCAATCCCAATCTCAAATCAGACTGGAGGTCAGTCATCAATGACCTGTGGTATTGAGGGAGTTTCAGTTATCATTGTTTCCAATAAACTGAATAGAACAAACTATCAAGAGTGGGCTCATGCTATGAAACTCAGCACTGGAGGAAGAGGGAAGTTGAGCTTTATCATCGGAGATGGGAATGTTCCAGACTCAACAAGCGTACAAGCTACACGAAAA
>JANIJH010000006.1:61269816-61286309 GCA_024520975.1 Erythroxylum areolatum | reverse complement strand
AATAATTAGTCATTTTTTATTAATTAATAATTTCTCATAATTCTTCGTTAAAATTTTAAAATTTTTAATTTAAAAAAATAATGTCTTTTAATTATATTTTAAATTTTTTAATATTTTATTTTTTACTAATTTTATGATGATTTAATACTAATTGAATATAGTTTTAAAATATTAAATATCACATAATTTGTAGAGATAAAGCTTGTATCAAGGCTTCTCTAGAATGCTAATTAAAAAAATTACCGAATCTTGTATGACGATTAAATGCAAATCAAACTAAAACGATTGTCCAAGATTGATTTTGACGAGTGGTTAAACAATTATTGGTTGACATTATTGTTGTCCATATATTAAAATTATGGGCAACCACGTTCCATTGGCTGGGGAGCTGATTTTCTAAGTGGGCAATTATAAACAGAGGTTTTAGAGTCATCAAAGTTGGTGGCAGTGACATGGATTTCTCGGACATTGACTCAGCAAGCAATCGGTCCTACTGTAAATTTGGATAATCATTTGTCGCCAGTTCTTTGCTCGTATATCCATTCATTGCATATAAACTCTTTTCTTTTCTTTTTTTGATGCAAATTGCATATAAACTCTTTCTTTCTGTTGTTTTAGTCACAAAAATGGTTCCGGATTTTGTAATTAATTAGCAATTAGTAATAATGTCATATTCATATAAAATTTATTAATTAAATATATTGATTAATCAGGAAATAATTTAAATTTAGTGACTATAATCAGTATGTCCCTTTTATGTATATATACTGTTAATAAATTACACTGTTACTAAACTATTCAATCCTATGACACCATTCTTAATCTAAGCTGATTATCATAATATTAAATCAAATATCAATTTAATCACTCGTCCCTTATTGGCTTGCTTAGATCATAAATTTAAATATTTAATTGTGTGTTTGTATAGAAAAACAACTTTACAGATGTTTGACAAAACCACAATTAGAGTAAATATTCACTGCCTTTATCTACAAAGGTTTCCAAGTTGGTGGTTTCGGTAGCATTAGTCCCCTGAGGTCCCAACCCAATAAGAAATTGCACTGATTCCGGAGAGAAGACAACTGTCATGCAATATTTTGAACTTTGATAGTTACATGTTACGAGTCCATTGACAATTTAAAAATATCCATTGACTGTTTTATTGAAGGTCCAACTAAAACAACTGTCATGCAATACGCACCCGAAATTTACATGTAACGAGTATCAATAAAACAGTCAATGGTTAAATTGCATTTTGAACTTTGATAGTTATAACCAAATATAGAATAGATTCTAACACTTCAAGACGTCCAAATTGAATTTCGATATTTTTAAAATATTCAAAAATAGATTCTAACTGGATGAAAATTTTAGAAAATTTAACTTTTTATCAGTTAAATGTTACGTAAATATTAACATAACATTATTCTTTATTTTAAATAAAAAGATAATAACATTATCACGTCCTAAGTGAGACTCATTGTTTGAAATATATAAGTGAGTTCACTCTCACATGATAGTGAAATCTATTTTTTGGATAATTTAAAAAATAATTATGTGACAGTAAAATTTACTTTTTATTTTTAAATATAAAAATAATGTCATTTCAGTATTTATATGATATTTAATTGACGGAAAGTTAACCCTGTTAAATTATCCATCTATTTAGGGTATATTTTGCATGTTTTCAAAATATTAGGATTAAATTCAAATGCTTCAAAATATTAATTCAAATTGTATTTTATTGTAAACGTCAAAGCTCAAAATACGCTTTTAGTTGAAAAGTAAAAGACAACAAACAAACAAAAAATCATCATCTACGAACAACTTTGATTGCCTTAAATAAATGCCTTTGAAACATTGAAAAGGGAGACCTTAGCGTATAAGGAGCCAACCTATTTTTATTTAGAAGTGAAAATCTGGGATAACATTTGACAGGGAATATGTGAGATTTTTCTACTACTTGATCAATTTACCAATTCTGTGTGGAGGTCAAAACAAATGCTATACTACTTGATTATTTACCAATTCTCAAGTTGGGAGAAACAAGAGAGATTGAAAATTCTGAAATTAAGGTGACATATCCTTTGAAGAGTCATAATTTAACCAAGAGATGGGTTTCTATAGAAAAATTTGTTCAAATTGGATGGCATAATGAATTATTATGAGTTGAATCTTCTTTAGTGGATAATGTCAAGATTATGGGTGTACAAATTGTTGCTGATGAGAATCCGGATAACTCAACAATAGATACTCCAGATACTGAAAGTGGGAAGCCCAATATAACATCTAGACACACCTCTCCGTTTAAGGAACCTGATAACCAGGAAGATATAACTTCTACCTAAAATTTCCAATTAATGGAAGAAGAGCTAGACGATGAATTTGGTTTATTGGATAATGATCCAATAAGTAACTTGCTACTAAGACAACCAAATAATGAAGTGCATCTAGAATGATAAATAAAACTGACAGTAACATTTTCTAATGAATAAGCATAGATAAGTTTAGTAGCAATCCTAACTTTCAAGTGTCAAAATCTAGTTAAACATTTCAACATTTGTTTAAATCTTAACTTGATTAAGTCTGGAAAACAATAAGGAGACCTATGATTTCAAGGGTCAAATAATTACGACAAGAAGATTTCAATATCAACAAAAACATGGAACTAATTGACTATAAAAGGGGCTAAGTGTAAGAGAAAGCACACATCCAATTTTCTATCTTTTAACAACATTTTTGTTATTAAATTATAGTCTTTAGTGTTATTATTTTCTCTTCGGCAGATCTTAGGAGTAGATATGACCTTTAATGGTTAACTTTCTTTACCTTAGTTAAAGGGAGTTAAAACCCCTATAACTATATATATTGAAACATGAATGAGTTTTTATGTCTAGTGTTTTATTTATTCATGTATTAAATTGTTCTTTAGTACTTATGTTTTATGAATGTTTTTATTGATTCTCTAATATATCTTATTAGTTTCTTAATCGAGATAATCAATTGCCAGATTAAATATTGAACACATAAATGTTCAATTCCTTTAGTTATTGTATCGACTAAGAGTTTATAATTTGGGTTGTGTCAAAAATTATTAACTTCTAAGAATAGTGTTTAACTAGATTAAATGCAACCATAGATGTTAAGTTTTGTTATTTCTTTAGACCTTCTTTTTTTTAAAAATTAAATTTTGTATTGTATCTAAAGTTTTTAAACAATAAGAGTTAATTGAATTATATGTTTTTGATTAACTAATTATAACAAAAGACAAGTACGTATTACTGCAACAAATATATGATGGATAAAATAATTTTTTATGTCAATGATTAATCATTGTTCCAATAGTGCAAGCAATCATAAACCAATATTTATTTCATTAATAATTTTCTTTTACTATTTGCCAAATTTAATCTATTTTATTTGTCATAGAATTTAATATTATTATTTCTCGTGTAATGGTTGATAAAATAGAATTTCTTGTAAGAACAATCTCTAGTTTTCCTCATTACGTTTGTTTTTATTGTAGGAATTTAATATTTAATTTAGATGTAGACGAGAACATCAAACAGTATAGCACTATTGTCGAGGAATTCCTAGTTTGTATGTTCATTATGTGATCTTCAAAACAAGTTGATTTATATATTTTAGTTCAAAAATTGAAAAGACTGTGAAAAAGTTAAGGAAAGAAATAAAAATTCAATAACAACACATTAATATAGTTAACGAAAGAGCAAAAATCATTACTAACAATTGGATGTTACAAGAATTTGATATTATAGATTTGAACGAACAACCTTATTGCATGGCTTTTTCAAATTTAGATATTAACACTTCTTTTGAGCTAAAATTTGGAATAATCCATCTTTTACTCACTTTTTGTGGCTTTGTAGGTGAGGACTCTCATAACTACATAAAAAGAATTTTATATGGTGTCTAGGAAGTGTTACCTCTTAGGATGAGATGAAAAGATTATTTTTGGAAAAGTTTTTCTCAACCTCAAAAGCTAATAACATTAGAAAGGAGATTTATAGGATTTGACAAAGTGAAGAAACTTTGTACTAGTAATGGGAGAGTTTTAAGAAGCTGTTTGCAAGTTACCCTCTTACCATTAAATTAACAATCAACTCCTCATTCAGTATTTCTACAAGGGTCTTCTTTTGTTTTTTTAGTGCAAAGGAAAGTTTTAAAACAACAAAGCAAAGAAAAAGAAAAAAGGAACATAAAGCCAAGCTTCGCTATCGTGCTCTCTCAAACAAAGTGTCAACAGTGTCACCAACAAGAGCTATGCAGACTGAGCTTGGGGGAAACAACCAAAATTGAAATGGCAACTTATCATGGCTGCCCATTTTGGCTAAAATATCAGCCACACTATTACCCTCCTTGAAATTAGGATCACAAGACACATCCCAACCCCATTTGAGCATAACTTTAATATCTTCAATTAGGTTAGCATGAGGATGGAAGTAATAATCGGTACTGTCAATTAATCTCAAGGCTTCCATAGAATTTGAGAATAAAGTAACCTGTTTAAATCCCTTATCCTAAGCAATATGAAGCCCCATTCTTATTGCAAGCAATTTAGCACTCATATTAGTGTCTCTGTCAATACATTTAGAAAATCCACCAAGCCATTGTCCATGACCATCATGGAGGACTCCACCGATATTGACCTTGCTTGGATTTCCCAGAGCACTTCCATCCATATTAAGACTGACAAAATTATTCATAGGCCACTACTAGCTGACTGGCCTGCTACCTCTATGACTTGTAGCACTAGGTTTCAAAAAATTTGGCTCCAATCCCTTATAGTACTTGCCACAGAGCGGAATTGTTCAAGAGGTAGAACAATATAATCCTCAATAACTTCTCTATTTCTAATACACTAGATGGACCAAACAATTGCCAAGAAAGTGACATCTATACGATCACCATTGTCCAATAATGCAGAGTTTAAACAATTAGCCTTAAACCATTGGAAGAAAATAGTTGAATCTGAAAAATTATCAACAAGTGGAAGAAAATTTCTCCAAAGCTCCTTCACCTTTGGACAATCAACAAAAAGGTGAAAAATTGTTTATCCCAAGAGATTAAGTGAATCCCTCTTCTGTTATCAGTGCTATTCCAAAAATTTTTTTAATTACTTGGTCTATTTTACTGCAAACATGGCTTGGAAGCCAAGCAACCTGCATTAGATAATTAGGCATCACATTAAGAGTAGATTTTGCCAAAGTTACTCGCCCTGTCATATTCAGCAAGCTAGCCTTCCACCCAGATAATTTTTTTTATTCATTCTCGTCACCAAGTTATTGAAACTACTGCTTCTTAGCTTTCCATCCTCGAGATCAAATCCAAGGTAGTTGCCAAAGTGAGCAGTGGCTTTAATACCTAAAATACTCTCCACATTATTCTTTATGGCTCGAGTAACACCATTAAAAAAATAAAATTTTGATTTATCCACATTAATCTTCATTCTTGAGGCAACACTAAACTTGAGTAAAACAAAAACTAATCCTTTTGAGCTTGGGAGCTTGTTGCTTTCGCACAGAAGATAACATCATCCACGAGGAACAAATGAGAAATTTTAACTCCCCTACAACAACAGGCTACTGGAGACTAATTATTGTCATCAACTTGTTGGTTTATCATTGCCCCTAATTTCTCCATACACAAGACAAAGAGATAGAGGGACAAGGGATCTCCTTGTAGAATTCCTCTCTTTGGACAAAAACTCAGGAGGTGCTCACCATTCCAAAGAATAGAAAGTGAAGGTCTTCCTAATGCAATTCATAATAAGTGAAACAACTGTATTTGGAAAGCCAAAATCAAATAACGTACCTTCTAAAAAATTCCAGTTGAGCTGATTATAGGCCTTTTTAAGATCGATTTTAATTAAATTTGATCTAGCTTTGCTCTTAGACCGCCCCATAAAAAACATCATGTTCTTAGCCATCAAAATGTTATCAATAGTGCTTCTACCTTGAATGAGACTGCTCTAAAAAGGGTGGACAATAGCATTTAAAAATGGTCTCAGCCTGTTAACAATGATCTTTGTCACCAATTTATATGTAACATTACACAAACTAATTGGCTGAAACTTCTCGATAGAATCTGGTGAAACTTCTTTAGGAATTAAGGCAATCAATGTTTTTGTTGAAATACCATCAATTTCGTCAGTGATAAAAGCTTTTTGAATTGTAGATACAATAGAACCACCCACCGTATCCCAAAATTGTTTAAAGAATATAGGTTGAAAACCATCATGACCTGGAGATTTATAACTTCCCATTGAGCTAAGAGCATTCCGAACCTCCTCAGGCTGTACTAGTTTGGACAGAGAATCAATTGCTCCGTACTCAAAGTTAAGTGATTCTAACTTATTTTACTGTCGCCATTCCCTTCAGAGTTGGCAAACAAATCTTTGGAATAAGAAAAAACCTCATTTTTAATAGCTCTAAGGTCAACACACCAATCATCACAACCAGTCAATTTTAATTTCTCAATTTTATTCCTTTTCCTGTGCACCACGATTGTGGCATAAAAAAACCTTGTGTTTTTGTCACCAAATAGGAGATTTTGCTCTCTATTTTTTTGAAACCAAAGAACTTCTTCTTGGGTAAGAAATTGGTTATATTCGAAGGAAAGCCTTTTCTCAAGATCTCTCAAATTAGGAGAATCATAATGTTGAAGTCTTTGTTGGACACCATCAATTCCAGCTTTAAGGTGTCGTTTCCTGTGAAAAATATTTCCAAAAATATTTTTATTAAAATTAATACAAGCTTTCTCTGTCCTCGTGAGAGCTTCGTATGGAGGAATATTAGGGTCCCAAGTCCTCTGAATTAGCTAATGAAAACGATTATCAGTCATCCAAGCTGCTTCAAATCTAAAAGGCCTCAAACCTCTTGTTCGTCCAATGTGATCAAGACCAACCAACTGAGCAAGAATAGGATTATGGTCAGAGTAAATCCGTGGAAGATGGGAGATTATAGCTTTAGGGAATATGACTTTCCATTCTACAGTAGCAACTACTCGATCAAGGTGCTCAGCAATTCTAGGGGAAGAACATCGAGCCCAAGTAAACTTTTAACCCACAAAGACAAGATCAATAAGGTTACATCCTTAAAGATGTTCACTAAATTTGGCAGCTCTGTTCGCATAAAAGTGACCACCTTGCTTCTCTTCCTTACTAAGAACATCATTTAAATCACCAATTACTAGCCAAGGAAGGTGTCTACCTACAAACCTCCCCTGCAAATCATCCCACATTTGGTCTCGGAGGCTCAGAGCTGTGCTGGAATAGACAATCGACAAAATCTAGGAATTCCCATCAGTCATGACAACATTTTCAAAGACCATTTGAGAAGTTAATGTGCCACCTGTAAAGTTGCAACAATTATTTTTCCAGAAGACCCAAATACCTCTAGAGCGATCGTTCGAATCACGAATAGAAAAGCCATCAAACCCCATTCTTTGCCAATTCCTCTTTTAATTTGTGAAAGAAACTTTAGTCACAACTAAAATAACCATATTCACTCTATTAGCTTTAATGAATTTCGAGCATGATGCCGAGAAACTATATTGCCAGCACCCCTAATATTCCACATTAAGATATTAAAATTAATCATTAATTATCGAGAAAATTGATGAGCAAAGAACAATTAATCAGCTATGACCATATGGGTCTGCTCAGCCAAAACATTAGCTTCCATGGAGTTATCCTCAATGTCCAAAGCGATATCAACATTGTTCATCTGATTACTAACAATGTCGAATTCCATCGTCCCCTCTGTATAGCCAGCAATATTCAGGGGCCTAGTTGTATGGAAGACACCTCCCATATTACTAGTTTGACCCTTACTAGTACTGTCTTTATCTGGAATATAAGTAAATGTAGCTCCAACAAGTGGAGGCAGAACACTAGCTTCTTTTGGGCTGTCGTAACTTACCTCTTGAGCCTTCCCATGCCTTTGATCACCATTCTTTTCCATAAAAGTGAAAATTGATTCCGTATTGGTCTTCGACATTGTTTTGTTATCCATTCGTGAATTTACACTCATGTTTTTCTTGTTCCCTTGTTTCTGAATATTTTGTTTATTGCTTTGGCCAATAATTACAATTGGCTGAGAACCATTCATTCTCTCCTCTATTTGACTTCCCATTCCAATCTTATATACTGCCGCCTCCACATTGGCAAGTCTTTGGAATTTGTTACCATTAGTACCCAAACTCAAATTCTGAGTAAATGTCCTTAGCCCTCTATTTTTTCTTGTTATAATCATCCATTCCCTATGAATGAGCCATTTGTCATCCTGATTGGAAGTTTCAATATTTGGACTATTCTTAGCCATAGTATCACCAATCTCATCACTAGACTTTCTTAAGGAAAGGCCTCTAAAACATGCCCGTACTATAATGGAAACATATCTTGTGAAGAGCTTCATACACTACTCTATATTTCACATCCTCAATTTCAATCATCAGAACCAATGGTTTACGAAGATCAACTTCAACACAAATTCGTGCAAACTTTCCTCTGTTTGCATGAAAAGTATTCCCATCTAGTTTTTTCGATTGACCTATAGATCTAGCTAAGGTTACGAGCACATTTGCATTGTAATATTCCATAGGTAATTATGGGATCCTAACCTAAACAAGAACTTTATTAAAACTAGCAGTCGAAGGATGGAATTTAGGACACCATTCTCGCACCATAAGATAATGGTCTTGGATGATCCAAGGACCTTTGCTTAAAGCAACATATCTATCCTCGTCATTTGTAAATTTAATCATGTAGAAATCATTCTCCAAATTAGCTATTTCAAATTTACCTTTGGGTTTCCAAAGCCGATTGATTTTTTATGACAGAAAATAAAACCCCACCGACTTACCCAAAACCTTGACGATCACAATCCCCTTCAAAGATTGCTCGAGCTCATCCTAAAAATCACAATTGAAATAGTAACAGGGCAATAGTTCATGCTCATCCCTATACTTAATTCTCATAGTTTCATCATCGCACAGATTAGGCAAATATCCATATCCTCAACATGTGAAGTTAATTTGCTTTTACACTAGACGCCAGTAGGAAACTCTTCACGATTAATAGTCAAAGCCTCTATTGTCTCTATTTTGTTATCCAGTGGGTCTGGTGGACGTTGCCATTTCCCCAGCAAAGTTCCATTGAATTCAGAGTGGAACCCTACTTATTGCGTGATATCACACTTGAACTTTTACGAGGGTCTTCTATCTATTGATAGAAATATGATCGATGTAACTAGTTGTGAGGATTATTTGATAAAACACCTAAAGAAACCCGCTATTTAATTAATAACATAGCATTTAACTCCTAACAATCACAGACTAGACTGGACGATTCATGTAAGTATGTAAATAAGTTAAACATTTCTTCTTTTGAGAACCTATTAGATAAACTATCTTCTCTTATTCATTGATTGGATATAGAAAAATGAAAGAGGAAAAGCTTACGAAATATGATTAATAGTAGGAACCCCAAATATGAGCCCAATGCTTTAAGTAGATTCAGTAGAACAAGTAAACATAACATGAGGTTTTCTAGGAAAACGTTAACATCAACACAATCCATATATACATGTTCAACCCTGTTTGGAGAGACCATTTGAACTTTTGATATAGTAACACACTAGTAAATCAGCTAATGGTTAATTTTCAACAATACAAGCAACCCTATCCTTTTAGGCAATCGCAACGTATATCTCTTAAAGACATTATTAAAACTTTAGCCACTATTACTGTTAAATTTTAACAGGAGCCTAGAACTAGTATTTAAAACTTGGAGAGCCAAATGAGTTAAATGGCTACTGTAAGCAATCATTTGGAGGTGCATAATTTGAGTAAATTTGTTATCGAAATATTGGTAAATCTAAAAGAAGAAACTTGAGCAATAGTGTTGAGAAGCGGAAAGGAGTTGGGTTTTCCATCCAAAACACCACCAATGACATCACAAAAGGAGAGGATAGTTGAACCCCCTAATAAATCGATATTGACAGGTAAAAATCATCCTTTAATTAAATATGAACTTATCCCTCCTTTTCCTAAAGCTTTAGTAGATAATTATTTATGAGTATAATTTGGACGAGTATAAAACTTTCTAGAAGTGGTAAATAAATATCCCACTTTTTTTATATTATTAAACACGTTTGTCATTATACTAAATTTTTGAAGAAGTTGTTTATAGTAAAAGGAAGCAACATCTCAAGATATGTAAGAACATTAGGATAAAATATTTCGGCCAATTATTAAGAAAATTCTTTCTAAAAAATGTAAGCATCTAGGTAGGTGTTCCATCCCTTACACAATTGGTGACGTTAGAATTGATACAGGAGTATCCATTAATGTTATTTCATATTCCATTTATTATGCTTTAAATCTTAGAATATTGGAAAAATCTACTAGTAATTTAGTTAGTTGACCAATCTAATGCATATTCTAAGGAGTTAGTTAAAGATGTCCTTGCTTAGGTTAACAATAAATTGATTTTTTTATGCAGATTTTTAATTTTTGGACATGGAAAATAATACCAAAATAAAAATGAATATTCATAATGGTACCTTAACTATAGAATTTGATGGGGACTATGTGGCATTCAATATATATGATGCAATGAAGTACATTAGTATCAACTATCATGTTTATACAATTGATTTAATTGGTTTATTAGTGCACGAAGTGTTTGAGTTAGAAGGAAAAGATGAGTTGGAAGTAGCCACACATGAACACAAGGAAAAGATGAGTTAGAAGTAGCCACACATGAACACCTTTTTTAAGAAAATAATGAATTAAATTTTAGATCTAACTTACAGAACACGTGACAAAACAAAATGACTTTTAGAAGCTAAAATTGACAAGTAATATGTTTTATATTGATCTAGAAGTACCTAATGACAAACTCTTACCGTCTATTTTACAGGTACTAATGCTAGGATTAAAGTCACTCTCAGACACTAATTTATAGGGTCAAAAAGAATTCCAAAAGAGATTAACAATTAGTTTTTATTAATATTAATATTTTATCAATTAAATTCAATAATATTAATAAATATCTATATCTTATATTTAATGTATTACGAAGTTAATTTCATTTGAACACTCTAGTTTGAATATTTTCCATTTTAGTCACTAAAATTCAAATATAAGATTGGTTTCTATAAACTATTATTAGATGGCTGGCGTTCCAACAAAAGACAAGCAGGAGACGCTCTTCTCACTTCTGGTATGATAAATGGTTACAATATGGCCCATTAAGTAGATTGGAAGAGCTCAGTTATCTAAGAAACATCATCCCTAATAAGGCTACAATTAAGGAAGGGCTCAACAAAATGTTATTAATTGGGTTGCCAAACCCTTCCCTATTTACTCAGCTCTTAAATGTTCAATTATCACCTATAAGGGAGGATCCTACGAATTGGAATAAACACTCCTCCAACTTTTCAATAATGCTTCATGCAGGAAGTTTCTTGGTGACCTTGCCCCTTAGGTTGGTTTCCAATGCTGTGATTTTCATCTATACTAGCCAAATATTAGTAATTATTTTCAATTAAGCTTAATAAAATAGATGGATAAATTGTTTATTCAAAACACTTGCTTTAATACTACATGCAAAAACATAATCTTTATGACATAAATTTAAATTGACATTTATAATTTTAAAATCTTGGATAAACAATTATCATAAATAAGTATATCATAATATTATATATCTGATGCGAAAGAGGTCATTATCATAAAGAGATCAAGAAGCTCCACTATATTTTTTGGTTAAAGTTAATTTCTCTCTTAATTATCTTTCTATTATAGAGAATTTAATAAAAACTTTTCTATAACCTTAATAATTAGAGAAATAAATAACTATAACTTTTAATTCGGTTCGTTTATCAATTGATTAAATACACAATCAATATTTATTTTACTATTAAATAAGAAATATGGACCGAATAGAGTTCTTTAATTCTATTAATATGACTGTTAATAACTCATTAAAAATGAGTCCTAACTAATTAATTACCAAGTTTATATACACTAGTCATTACTAATTTTTAGGTGTCTATAATTGAAATTCCATAAATTATTTCCTTTTATGTCTGTGCTTCTTTTACTTTTTTAATTTTAGATTGAAAGGTTACTGTTTTCATCCAGTTAAAAAAAACAATATTAATTTCAACTGGTTGAACTTAATAATTAATAGAACATGCTTTTTACTACTTAAGTTGACTTGAAATCCTTTCTTTTTCTGGATAAATATTAAACTTTGTCATATGATCATAAATAAATATGCATATTAGCTCACTTTTAATTATTATATCAAGTGTTGGGATTCGACTCTATACTATATACTTTACTAAAAGAGGTTTGAATAATGGTCTCTATAAAGTAGTTAAATAAGATGGACTTTTAACTAGGAGTCTAATTATGACAAATTAAAGTACGATTTAAGAAATGAAGAAGAGAAAGTGTTTGTAACTCTAAAATGTAAAGACGAATTCAATATCTATGATTTAATAAATGAAAGAAGAGAGAATCCTTGTAACTTTAAAACAATTATTAATTTGAATCCTTGTAACTCTAAAACAATTATTAGTTTGATCTTTTACATGGTATAGAAAAATAAAGAAAAGAAAATCAATTAAATCATAAGCCTGTGGATTGACATTTTTCATCAAGTTCATAAAAGGAAAGAAGAAATTAAAAGAGCTTTGAGAGAGATGAAGAGTGGAAGAGCAATAGGGCCTCATAAGATACCAATTGAAGTGTTGAAGAGCCTAGGCGAAAAGGGTTTTACTTGGCTAATCAAGCTTTTTAATGCGATCTTTAAATCGGCCAAAATGTTAAATAAGTGGAGACTTAGTATGTTAATTCCTCTATACAAGAACAAAGGGGATATCCAAAGTTGTAACGACTATTATCAAATTGCTTAGTCACATCATGAAATTATAAGAGAAGATGATTAAGAAAAGAGTAAGAAAGGATACACCTACCTAATAGAACCAAATTTGTTTTATGCCAACAAGGCCCATAATATAAACTTTTGATCTTCTTAGAAGGTTAATGAAATATTATAGGGAAAGACAATGCAACATACATATGATTTTAATTGACTTCGAGAAAACTTATGACAAGGTACTTACGGAAATTATATGGAGGTGTTTAGAAGTTAGGAGAGTTCTTATAACCTATATATGAGTTATTAGGACTATGTATGAAAGTGTAAAGACTAGAGTAAGGATCATAAAAGGAGATACATGAAAATTTTCTATCGATATTGAGCTACACTAAGGCTTCTCATTGAGCTTATTTTTATTTACAGTAGTAATGGATGAGTTCATCAAGAATACCTAAGCAGAGGTGCCTTGATGTAAGTTATTTGTTGAAAACATTGTTGTAATGGATGAAATAAAAGAGAATGTCAATGTCAAGCTAAAACTTTGGAAGGATACGTTAGAGTCAAAGGGTTTTTAATTAATTAAGAAAAACTAAGACTGAGTACTTAAAGTGTAACTTTTTGAGTTATAGGGTGGCTTCCACTGTAGAGATAAAGATTGATTCAGAAGTTATATCGCAGAAAGAGTGATTTAAGTATTTAGGATCTATTGTTTAAAGCAATGGAGAGATTGATGAAGACATAGTTCATCGTATCATATTAGAGTAACTTAAATGGAGAAGTGCATTAGGACTTTTATGTGACAAGAAGATATCACTTAAGCTCAAAAGTAAATTATATCATTTAGCGATTAGGCCGGTCATAGACTACGAAATGGAGTATTGGCCCATTAAACAAGTGCATGGTTACAAATTAATGGTGGTAAAGAACAGGATGCTGCGTTGAATGTGCAACATTACTAAATTAAGAGATAAGGTCAGAAATTTAATGATAAAAGATAAATTAAAAGTGATCAATATTAATGAAAAATTCAGAGAGATAAGACTTAGGTAATTTTGACATGTTAAAAGGAGACATTATGACGCTCTAGTAAGAAGATGTGATAAAATTGCACTTAGGAATTTAAGAGGACAAAAAAGAAGGCTTAAAAAGAACTAGGGGTGGTGATTAAGAGTGATATGACTCTGTTGGAACTTACCAAGAAAGTAACCCTTAATAAAAAAAAACTTTGACATACTAGGATATGGATAAATTATCTCATATAAGAAGGCCTTTCTCTTTCCTATAAGTTTTTAAAATATTTTTTCTTCAAGTCTTATATTTTGTATTTATTGTAAATATTTAATAAGTAGTACTTCCCTCTTAGTCATTCAACCTAAGTATTTCATTACTTAGCCTAAACATTTTCTCGTAATGACTTGTTTATTTTATTTATTTACTCGTCTTCTTTTTTGTTTGTGCATTTATTTACTTATTTTATCTTTTGTCTTTTATTTTTATTCTTTACCTTGTTCTATATTTATTGTATTATGTGTTTATTACTTATTTTATATTTTATATTTTAATGTATTTATTTATTTAAAATTTTCTTATTATCTTTTATGTTTATTATTATTTTATTATTTAATATGTATATTTTTCATTTTTTTCATTTTTTCATGTGAGTCTATCGAAAACAAACTTTTTATCAGTTAAGAATAGGGCTACGTATTTTTAAACTACTCTATACCCCACATATTAGCCAAATGTTTGCTAGAATTTTGTTGTTGTTCTTATTGTTGGTTAATTATTAGGAAGGAACTCAATGTGTGAATAATCCAAGTGAAGGAGATAGATCAATAGATAATAATTGTATGCAAATAGTCAACTTTATTGATGTAATTCCCTCCTCTATATTCAATTTACTGTAGTGTAAACTCTAGTAATCCATCATTTATGTGACGTAGTTTTGAACTTCGCCTAACTAATACTTAAAGTTTACCAATATACCAAGAAAATTATAGACGATGTAGATAATCTAGATTTCTTTTAAATTTTCTTTTAGATATTAATACTTTCCATTTGGAAAAGAAAAAAGAAAAAGCAATCTGCGCATATAGTGTAAACGATGGAAAACAACAAAAGGCAACGATAAATATCTTCACACATGAGTAAGCACTCAACAGCAGGTCATTTCAAACATATACAAGCCAATGTTTTGAAAGTTTAAAATTTGAATTAGAAATTGGTGCCTTGCAATAGAAGAGTGTTTCATTCTTGGAACTGATTTTACAAAAAAAGTTTTCAATGTTGTCTTTTTAACAACATAAGGGGGATGTAGCTCAGATGGTAGAGCACTCGCTTAGCATGTGAGAGGTATGGGGATCGATACCCCGCATCTCCATAGGACGTGATCCATTTTGCGCATTTTTAACAAATCAAATCCTCCCCAATTCTTTCCAAAATGTTTTTTTGACAAAAGGTCAATATATATAAAGACATAAAACACTTGTAGACTAAAGTGGTGGTCCTACTCAATATTTCACATACACGTTTATGCATTTATTGGGGAATGGCCATCTCAGGTTTTACCTGGGTTGCTATTTTTTTTAATCTTTATAAACATTCAGTTACAAATTAAGATAATGACCCGACCTTCTTATCAGTCGTTCTTTCCCTTTATTTAATGGTAGCAATGCAATGCACTTTCACCCTCCCTTTCTCTGAATTTCATGTACCAAACATTTCAAATTTAATATTTTCACAACATTTTTTAAGCATTACAATTTTATAAAAAAAGGATGTCAATTAAGTTAAAATGCATCTTCATTAAATTGTAGCCAACATCATGATAAAGCAAGTGTAGAGAGACAACAACATGCATCTTCATTAAATTGTAACCAAAATCATGATAAAGTAAGTGGAGTGAGAGGTGCTTTCTTCTTCTTTAAGCATTCCATTTGATTTGACCAAATTTTTGGTATAATAGAAAGTTTGCTTGTGTGATTAAAACTCTAGTATTTTATTATTTTTGTTTCCTATAAAAAGAGTGTAACTGAGGCCTTACATGTTGTATCATATTTTAGGATTGAATTTATCGTCCTCTTCTCTTCTGTCCCTCTCTCTCTTTTCTATGTGTGTTGTGTCATTTGATATCAAATTGGTATCATAGCTAGTTTAAATCCAACTCCAGTTTTTAAAGCGATTTGTGAGGGAAAAAAATAGAGAGAGTGTTCTTATACTTATGAGAGAGTGGTTCATTTAAAAGTGAGAGATGTCAAATAGTTATAATATTGTGTGGCCAAGTCCCAACTTAGATAATAAACTTGATTATAATTATTGAGAGATTTTATTGTCTACCCACCTTAACAGTCCGTATGGTTGCTGTCTCTGGTTTCTGGAGACGAAACGGAACAGAAATTTAGAGATATAACGAAACAAAAACTAAAGACAGTGAGCTGTTTGGTTGTGGTGGACAGAACAGAGAAATTGTCTCCGTCTCGATGACAGAATGTGTTTGGTTGCAGTGGACAGAACGAAAAAATTGTGTCAATGATGAAAATACCTCTGGTCCTTAATATGATTAAAAATATGTAATGCA